>VZQC01014031.1:1171442-1184274 GCA_009823505.1 Rhizomys pruinosus | reverse complement strand
TCTCTTTCTCTCCCTCTCCCTCTCCCTCTCCCTCTCCCTCTCCTTCCTGTGCTCATTGAGAGATGTTACCCCTTGGCTTGCTGCTCCAGCCCTGGCCACCATGCTTCCCACCACAATGAACTCTGATTCCCTGGAACCGTCAATCGTAAGCTCAAATAAACTCTTCCTTTTATAAGTTCCTTTGCTCATGGTGGTTTTATCACAGCAACAGAAAAGTTACTAATACATTATGGTATTAGGCTTTAGGACTGGATTAGACCACTGAATGAATTTTCTCCCTTAGCAACTTGTATACTGTCCTCTAGAACTATGAGAGCTAAACTTCAGGGAGAAGGCTTCCAGGTCAGTTTCTGCTCCATTGCCCCAACTCCTTTGTCTTCAGTCATAGGGTCTTTTAGTTCTGGGAGTCACTTGGACTATTCTGACCAGCCACTCAAAGGAAGGTCTCTCCTTTCTGGCACTTTGCTCCCTTGCCATACAGCCCCTGGGTATACATGTGCACTAGTGTTCAGACACTGTGTGTGCATTTCCCAAGGGTTACCTAGCCAGCACATTTCCCTCTGGCTTCCCTAGCCCTCCAAGCTCCATTCATCTCTCCTCTCCCTGGAGTCCAACCTCCCTCCTCCCTCTATTCTAAGGGCCCCTGTTCCCCAACTCTCCCCCCAATAACACCCAGCTCCCACCATTCCTCCTCTCCTGAGATCCATCATCTTATAATTATCAGCATTTGTTTCCATTTTGTATAAGTATCTTTTAAAATTCTGTATATATATGTATAACTAAAATGTAAATCTTTTTCTATTTATATTTAGAACCTTTTTATATCCTAGGGAAAGTCCACATTAGTATATTGGTCTTTCAGATATTTACTTGTAATTACTGCTTTTTCATTTGGTTTTGCCTGTTTAAATTTTTATGTGGCTTTATTAACTTTTGATTGACTTCTGATTCTTGAACCTGGCTTAGATCTTTAAGTGTATAAGTTAGTTGGATTGGTTCATGTTGTCTGTTGCTTGTTTTCTTTTTTGTTTTGTTTCTGCTTTCTGAAGTGGGAGGCATTGACCCTCCCTCGGTCCTTGAGTTTGCTAAGCAGGTGCTCTACCACTACACTCCCCAAATTATTGCTGGTATTTTTACATGAGCTTTAAACCCATAAATAAGATTTTTTTGGTCTTTTGGAGACAGGGTCTCCCTGTAGCCCCAGCTGTCCTGGAACTCACTCTGTAGACCAGGCTGGCCTTGAACTCACAAAGCTCTGCCTGCCTCTACCTCCCAAGTGCTAGGATTAAAGGTGTGCACCACCACGCCCGGCTCATAAATAAGATTTTAAGCAAGGATTGTAATGTTTCTTTTCTTTTCTTTTTTTGGTATTTTTGAGACAGGTTCTCCCTTTAGTCCCAGCTGGCCTGGAACTCACTCTGTAGACCAGGCTGGCCTTGAACTCACCTGCCTCTGCCTCCCAAGTGCTGGGATTTCTTTCTGTTTTTGTCTTTTTGAGACAGGGTCTCCCTATAGCCCCAGCTGGCCTGGAACTCACTATGTAGACCAGGCTGGCCTTGAACTTATCTGCCTCTGCCTCCCGAGTGCTGGGATTAAAGACATGTGCCACCATGCCTGGCCCAGGATTGAAATGTTTCTTAAAGTACTAGAAGCATATTGTATGAAGCTTATAATTAGATTTTTCATTCATCTAGTTTTTCTTGTATGAGGTTAAATTTAGAGGCATTGGATTAGTTAAAATATTAGTTAAAACATTGCCAAGAGATTATTAGCACCAAAATCCTAATCATCAAATTATTTCATGTAAATGCTTAATAATTTTAGGTATTATAGTAAATGCATATATAGGATAAGAAATCATTAAAAAAGCACAAAACTACAGCATCATAAAGCTTCATGCCTGCCTTATTCTTTAAAAATTTCCTTGGGGAATATATCAAAAATGCTTACATAGAATTCCTTTGTGTTGCAGCCTGGCTTCAATGTGGATTTTATGTAGCATTCCAATATTCCTAAAGGCCTAGGCAAATGAGGGACTAAGGCTGAAGTTTCATCAGCTCTCTGACAAATTCATCTCTGCTAGTAGCTAATATTCTGTCCTTCATTACAGTTCCTGAGTCATTAACACCATAGTTGTCAGTCCCAGGACTGGCAGCCACAGAAGTCATCAACAATAGCTTATTCCTACTGGGTTCTTTGTCATTTTAATAACCTGGGTTCTTTACCATAATTCATACGCCCTACTTCACATGACTTTCACGTTAGGGAGTCACAAATAATAGATGAAAACTGAGTATCAAAGAAGCAGTTTGTGATCATGCTATCCTGATCACCAAATTATTTTTGCAAGTAAAGGTGCAATCATTTGAGTTGTCAAAGAGTAAAGTATTTATTAGATATTTTTAATATTTCCTTTTTTTGTCTTTTTGAGACAGGGTCTCTTGTAGCCCCAGCTTGCCTAAAACTCACTATGTAAAGCAGGTTGGCCTCAGTCTTACAGAGATCACCCTGTCTCTGCCTCCCAAATGCTAGAATTAAAAGCATGCACTGCCAGACAGGGCCATTTCACATATTCATTTCTTGTCCTATCATTGTGAAGAGAGTTTAATGAGATCCATCTTCACAAATTGTTTTCTGAGGTAACTTTAATGACCTTATCTCCATCTTTTTTCTTCCCAAACTCTTCCCATGCTATATTTGTGAATGGAGCTGTTCTCCTTCTTACTGCCTAGAAAGCATGCAAATAAATGCTTTCTAGGCAATAAGAATGAAGAAAAGAAAATCAATACCTGTGTTACCATCTTTTTTTTTTTTTTCACTTTCCTTAGCTTCCTGGTCAAGGAATTAAAACAGCAAAAATAAGAATGAGGTAGAAATGACCTCTTAAGAGACCTAGTCCTGCTTCTATTTACTCTTGTAGTTTAGCCATGATGGATGATCTATTCTTTTTGGGAAAGTTGAGGGTTAAAAAACAGTTGGTGGTTTTGAGTTTTGGCATCTTTCAGCTTCTCCTCTGGAGACTATAAAGTGCCTGTGGAGCAGGTCCAAGCTAGTGGATATTTTAGGGAAGGGGGAAAATTAGCTGAAGAATGTTCTTATGTGACTTAGTTACCTTCTTAGTTGCATTAAATGGATGGGAAGAAGAATACATGTTGTGCATTATAGTTTTAACATTAAAACTCCTTTTAAAAAATCCAAAACTTTAAAAAACATAAAATGACCTCCAGGCCTATTGGCTCCCACTGTTTAGTTCATCAGCTCTCCATCACACCCTCCCCCATCTCTATAAAAAATCCAGAGTGAAGTGTGAAAAGCATCAGAAAGTCTCCTTTATGCCAGTTCAGCCTTTTAGTCGCTTGCCAGCACCTTCATCTCTTCATATGTTTCTAGCTAAGGTCTAACATGGAACAAAAACCCGACAGCAATGGAGACCAGATGCCGGTATTTCTTCTCTGTCACTTGGCTGCTGAGCAGATGGAATTTATATCAGTCGGGCATGCTAGAAGGAAGAGGCCATGGCAGCCAACATGTGGAACTGGGGCTGAGTGACATTTCTGCTAATGTTTTGTCCTTGTAGAACATTATGCTTCCTCTTTGCTTATGAGCTGTGGTTTTCCTGACTCAGACGAGGTTCCAGCTCCAGCTGGAATGGCTGTCGCTCTTCCCCTCTCCCCCTTCCCCCTTTACAGGGAGTGCTGGGAGCTTTAGAGGGTAGCAGGGCCTGCACAATGGAGCCCTTTATTAAAATGCCTGACATCTGCATGCAATGCACCAAAAACATCTTAGCTTAAGCAGAGGAATGCATTGGGCCTTACTAGTCTCTTTTTGTCTACTGCCCTGTGCTTGTTTGATTTATATAATGAGGGAATGCCTCTGGCAGAAGAGGACATTGAACATGTTGTTGGAGGAAGGGAACTTTTACATTTTTTTTTCCAAGACCATTGTCACAGAAAGACTTAATATTCATTCAAAAATATGAGTATTTAAAAGCAATTGCAGCCGTCGTGTGGATTTCTTACAATGATTTTTAACATGTGCCTTCCTCCCCTTCTTTTGAGCTAAAAATCTGAAAACTCAAAAGCCCCATTTAAAAAAATAAGAACTTGTAATATTGGTGATGGTTGTTGTTACTAAGATGTAGCATTTTAAAAAGAAATCTGATGTTACAAAAAAATCTCTAGAAGAAAAACATAAAAATCATGTTAAACAGACAATAGAAACACATACACAAGAAGACAGTTGGTAAGTTTAAATTCAAGTCCCCTCCTTCAGAAAAATGCATTATCCTTTTCATGCCATCAGAAACACATACAGATGCACAATTATATTTTTTACCCTAATGATGTAAACCATCCACATTTTACCTGTTCATGGTAATTATAAGAAAACACTGCTATGTTAGTAGATTCTTTTCATAAAGGACTGGAGTGGTAGCTACTTACCTTGCAGAATCAATAACTACGTCCCTGTTTCCTCTTAGATCTCCTATATACCCTGTGGTTTTGATTAGGTTGCAAAGATTCAATGGAAGATATCAGCTGAAATGGGGAGAGATGCCGCCTCCACTCCTTTTCTTTTGAAAACCAGCCTCTGCAGGTATCTTACATGGTCTTTTCTATGTGTATATCCTGCTGTATGTATCCTATCTGTAGTCTTCTAGAAAACTCCCTGTATACCCTGGCTACTTCTTTATCTTCAGGAATCCTGAGCCCCCCCCCCCCATTAGGACTTTATTTTTAGCAGTTCTTCTATTGGAGTAGTTCTTTCTGGGGCTCACTCATTGGGGTAGGGCTAATCCCCCCAGCTACTTTTGGACTGAAGTAAACCCATGCTAACTGGAGAGAGAAGCTGTGGTATAATGCTATTGGTATGTCCTAAGAAAGTCCCAAGTCATTCTTGGGGAAAATACTTTTAAATTGGCTCAGACCTGTATTTTTCCTTGCTATTTTCTTACCCAGGCCATATACTAAGCACGGGATTTTTGCCTATAAAGTCATGTTAGTAGCCTACTACAAGAAGCCACATAACATGGGCATATGTAGCTTATACACATACAGTAGAATCTAGAGTTAACAAAGCATAATTATTCTTCAGTATGTGAACCTTACTGTCTACTCAGGAATTAAATATCCAGATAAATTATTCAGATTGGGCTGCTGGTGATAGACATCTGTCTATAGTGTCTTACCTGCTCTTCAGATAATGTCCTATCTCTTCCCTCCCACCTCCTGCCATTTCAGTTGTCATTGTCCAGACAAGAAGCAATTCAGATTGTTTTTGCAGAAGGGGATTTTGTATAGTTCAAACTACACTCTACCCTTTATTCTTTTTAAAACCCTTAACTTTCTTTTGGTTCAAGATTTTCTTCCTTTTATCTCTCTTCTACCTCACAAATATTCTCATAGAGAAGCATAGGCCTTCCATATTTCCTGTGACTCTTTTTTAAATTTTTTTATATTTATTTATGTGTATGAATGTATTGTCTGCATGTAGGTTTGTGCACCCGTGTCGTGCAATGCCGCGGAGGTCAGAAGAGAGTGTCAGATTCCCCTGGAACTGGAGTTCTCCTGGAATCGGAGTTACAAACGGTTCTCAGCCGCCATGTGGGTGCTGGGGATCGAACCCGGGTCCTCTGCAAGAGAGGTCAGCGCTCTTAACCGCTAGGCCATCTCTCCAGCCCCTTCCTGTGATTCTTACATTAAGAATACTTCAACACAGAGGAGCCGCGTATCTTCCTAAAGTGGTGTTTTGGATAGTGTTGCTACATAGTGTGGGATAAAGACTGTGCTCTTGGCTGAAAGCCCTCTTGGGCATCTTGGAATGTATACCTGAGTGCATTTCACTGGAAGGGAGAAGTAGCAGATATTGTCCTACTGAAGCAGATTATGGTGTACCAAATCTGTGAATATATGTGAGACCTCTCCAAGAAGTATGCTTCAAGTTTGCTTCACTTGGTCCATGGATTTTGGTCCAATATTCCATGCTTTATCTCAGAATATTGTGGCAATAGCTTCTGCCAAAAATAACTGTTGACCGTCTCTTGAGTATGGTATTTTTTCTTCCACTGGAATGAGGCTCCTCAGCTTCTACCTGGAAGGACACCAGGACTGCCAGCCATATAACTTTTGACCTTGGTGAATCTTATATTTCTCTTCTGTAGAACTGAGATGATAAAATTCTATCTACCTTACAGAATTGTAAAAGAAATGTTTGGTTTGGGAAGGGGCATGGACAGCGGTAGTGAAGTGCCTGACACACAGTGCTAGCTGTTGTTACTGTTGTCTGTTACATGAAATGTGGTTTTTTAGTCAGGTGTGGTACCTGGGCTACATAGGGAGACCCTGTTTTAAGATAACAAAGATATGTTTTCCAGTTTTAAACTTAGTTTCCATTAATTTTTAATAAATTATTCATGCTACACAGATGTACATAAAGTAGATAATGAATACTGGATATTGTCACTCTTCCCAAGACTTCACTCAAGAAGTAAACTCCCAGACCCTATGGTAGTTTGTTATGGTTCCTCCATATCAGAAAGCTTTTTAAAGAACTTGATAGAAACCTTGGCATGGCATTTGTATGAACTGTTATTTTGGCTTGGTCTAAAAATTAGTTACTTAGTATATTATTCCACTTTAAGTAACAAGTGTAATTTCTTTGCCCCCCCGAAATAAAAACTTTACATGATTTCATCAAGTCTATACTTCACTGTTTTTGCAAACACTGAAGATTTACTTTCCTATGAAAATGAAATAAATGCCCCTCCCTCATTTCTAAGCTTTGAGAAAGAAAGCAAACTAATGAACTTTCTGCTACTATAAAAATGATACTGCATCTCAAGACACCAGGTTAGGTATGTAAAATTAACTCCTCTCTCTCTCTCTCTCTCTCTCTCTCTCTCTCTCTCTCTCTCTTGCACATATGTACATGGTAGAAATTAATTTGTTGGGGCTAGAGAGATGGCTTAGTGGCTGAAAGCACTGACTGCTCTTACAGAGGACCCGGGTTCGATTCCCAGCACCCACACTAGCACCATCTTTAACTCCAGTTCCAGGGGGAATCTGACACTCTCTTCTGACTTCCGCAGCATTGCATGACACGGGTACACCAACCTACATGCAGACAGTAGACTCATACACATAAAAAATAATAAAATAAATTAAAAAATTAATTTGTCAATGTAAATTCCAGCATATAAAGTTATTTTCCCTTTCCCTCTCCTTTATTTCTGGCAAGCAATAGAATTTAAAACATTCTTGTGGTTACAAAAGGGCTAACATTTTTGGCAGAGCTCTCTTCAATATGAGATATAATGAAAACCTTAATGCAGTAAGGTAAATATTGTAGTAAATGGTAGTATTTTAGTGTTCAGTAGCATATATTTGTTTTTTTTTCTTCTTTTTCTTCAAATTTTTTTAAAATTTTTATTTATTTTATTTATTTCTGTATGTGTATGAATGTACTGTCTGCATGCAAGTGTGCACACCCGTGTCGTGCAATGCCACGGAGGTCAGAAGAGGGTGTCGGATTCCCCTGGAACTGAAGTTCTCCTGGACAGTTTTCAGCCGCCATGTGGGTGCTGGGGATCGAACCCGGGTCCTCTGTAAGAGCGGTCTCTGCTCTTAACCGCTAGGCCATCTCTCCAGCCCCATATATTTGTTTTTTATTTTGCTAACATTGACTAACATTTAATTACCTTGCCTATATCAGAAAAAAGGAAAGAAATTCCCTTATGGGGTATGCCAGCTCTGGGTGTGTGAACCTGGCCACATTGCCCTCTTCCATCCAGCTACTTCATTCCTTAACACAGGGAACATTATACACAATAGTAAATAATCTCCAATGAATGAATCTTCCCTGAATCTAATGGCATCCCCATTGTTATAAGGGAATGTTGTTCACCTTCAAAGCCTCCTTCCCTTTAGAGCAACATGTACAGCTTCATGTTTTGGCTTCATCTGGATATTGTTAATGTGAGGGTTGCTGCTGCATTCCTGGGCACCATTATAGAGAAATTTCTTAAATACTGGTTGTTTCATAATAAAACTGACCAAGTTATAGCTATTTTGCTATTTTTCGCCCACAGAAGAAAAGAAACATCCAATCTTCATTTAGAATTAGATCCATCTGATTATTTTACTGCATTTGGAATAGGTTTTAATAAAAGGTAGTTTTTACCTGAAAATTTTAACATTTTAAAACTTATTTGGGTTCATGTAATTTTATTTCTTTTTTTAAGGTAAAATTACAGATTAATAACTAGTTTATTACTAGTCTTAGTAAGATAATCTTAAATTTTTTCTTAGTTTTAGGATTAAAAGAGAAAAAGTAACACATTTAAATGATTTTATTTTGTATGTTATGTACTAGAATAAAACTGGCTTTTGGATGCAAATAATTGAATCCTTGAGTTCTCAACCTGGTTATTCAGGGTAGCCACATTGTAATCTGGATTTCAATGATGCATGAGTAATAGTTATCTCAGTTTATATCAGAAGGACTAATGGGTTATCTTGGGATCTTTTTTATTTTTTTATTTATTTTTTATGTGTATGAATGTACTGTTTGCATGTAGGTTTGTGCACCCTTGTCATACAATACCACAGAGGTCAGAAGAGGGTGTCGGATTCCCCTGGAACTGGAGTTAAAGATGGTTTTCAGCCACCATGTGGGTGCTGGGGATCAAACCCGGGTCCTCTGTAAGAGCAGTCGGCACTCTTAACCACTAACCCATCTCTCCAGCCCCATCTTGGGATCTTTATATTTTTTTTTCCATGATAAACTCACTACTTTAGAAGGTGGGGTTAGTATATTTGGACCTTTTAAGCTCCTTCATAACTGTTGGGTATCATAGCATCCATCCAACTTGGAAAAACATTTTGCAGTACAGATACTTGCCTTAGAATCTCAAGGGCATTGCCCACCCCGGCTCTATCTTGATAGTATTTAGAAAAACCAGAGTGGGGGGGTGGATTGAGAGACTGAGAGATTGAGACTACACCAAGAAAAACACAAAGAAAATGTATGTTAATGTGGCTGAATATTCATTGGAGCCCTGCAGCCTGGGCTTGGAAGCACAGTGAAGCTGTGTTCACCAGGCCACCCCAAGGCAAGAGCGCAGAAGGCACTTATAAACAGTGGCGCAGCACAAGTAGTGTTGTCTTTGAAAGGTTTTCATTTTCCCTTGAATCAGCTACAGTCTTACTTAAGGTCACTGCAGTTTGCAATCTTTGGCAAAAAGCTTCTTCCATTTTTGGTAGTGGCAGTCGGACTCTCCCTCCCCTCCCCCCCGATTTGAAAGTGTTTTCTTCTGACACATTATTTTCCAAACCTGTTTTATGTTATCATTGTCAGATGCTTCTTCCTGAGTTTCTTAGGATAAAATGTGATGAGATATATGTTGATACATCTATACATAGATATATAGATATGCACACATATATGAAAGTTTTTAAAGCATGGTATTGAAAGTCATATGGTTATGATTTGAGAATGTCAAGCTTGATTTTTTTTCAGAGATTTTTTAAAAATCTGTACCTTTTTCTCTGGGCAGTGAACTCACTGCAGAGACATCAAAGAGAATGTGTACTGAATCAAGGTGTTTTTTTTTTTTTTTTTTTTGACCACATCATTGCCAGCTGTGGTGTTTATGATTAGAGGCAGACGTTCCAGACACCTTTGAGTCCTCACTAAGCGCGTCAGATCTTTAACAGGATCCATCCCAACTGAGTGACACTAAACAGACAGCCAGGGGAGGGTTGGTGGGATTTAACAAGGAAGAGAGGAGATGAGGGTGAGGTAGGCTTTGGTGTCTGTTGCATTCTCCCACCAAGCTATGGAACAAACTCTGCTAACACCAAGCTGAAGGCTGCCCAGAAGCCCCTTATCATGCCTTTCAACACAGCTTTCTCTAGCCAAGGGGATGACTAGAGCTCAGCAAACACAGGCATTGATCCTCTCTTCCTAGGCTTAGGGACGTGCAGTGTTCAGGTCACAGCCTAGTCAGCTTTGAAGCAGCTCCATTGCACATCTCTGACAGCCAGACTGCCCGCTTCTAGGAGCTCATGTGATTCCCTCTCGGATCTCCACACTCTGCTCTATGCAGCTATAATGACACTGAATTCCCTCTGGATGTTGCCTCTACTTGCAATATTAACATTTGTGTACTGTCCTGTTGACACAAGAATTCTGCGAACAGCCAGCAGTACCAATAGCAGTTTACGAGAGGGAGTTAGTTCTTTCTTGACTTCTGTTTCCTTCTGTGTCAGTGTAATTGCCAGGTAGGTTTTTTTTTTTTTTTCCAGCAGTTCTAAGAGCTAGAATATAATTTTGGAATCAGAAATTAGTGTGACAGTATTTATAATTTGGAAATTACTAAAATCAAGAAGATGGGCTTAACCATTATCAGTGAAAGGAGTGGTTTGGTTGATAAATAGGTATTTCTCTTTCAGTGTGAAAGAATACTTAGGTAATCATCAAGAAATAGTTGCTTGCTCAAAATTCCTAGTGACTGTAGAAATTGAGATCCCATACAAGAATTAATGTTACTGGAACAATTCAAAAAGCAACAAACTGTGCTAGCCATGGTAGGAGGACAAGAAAAATTTGTATGTTAATTTAAAACATCCAAAACAGAGGAAATGCATCAGTTTTGTCTGAAAGTATACAAAAAAAACAAAGCTACAGCAGAACTACTCTTAGAAACTCCTACTGCTTAATTAGAAATACATTTTTTCTTTTGTAAAGAGTCATCTAAACAATTGGATGCCAGGGCAGAGTAAAACCTAGGCGATAAAAGTGTGTGGGATTCTGGATTACCTCTGTCTTCCTGTCTTGAACACCCATTCCCAGTTTCTTTTTTGTTGACCTAACTGATCTAACTACTCAGACCATTGCCAGTAGTGTTTTGGCAGTTATCCTTCTGCCTGTAGAAAGGGCATGGAAATTTAAACCTGGGGCTCTCAGGTCAGAGATTAATCATCACCTGGAAACCATTGGACCCCAGACTGGTTAACTGCATTGCGTCCTTCTTCCTGGCTGGAGGTGCTGTCACATACCCTGGACCAGGGCATCTAAGTAGAACTTGAGTGGTTTGTATTTCAACTGGATGGTTTTCTGCTATTTTAAATTATTATGGCTATTAGGCCAATGATATTCTTTAAAGTGATACTAGTTTTGGACCTTCCCAGAGGCCAACATGTCATCTTACCTGTGTGGAATACACTCCAGTATGAGATGGAATAGCAGTGTAACATTTGAGTGCCAGATCTTTCCTTGGGAAGCTCTTGGGTTTCTCTGCTTTTATTTTACATTGTAGCTCTAGTCACTGGTCATCACTCCTATGATTTGCCCTCAGTCTAAAACCTACTGGCCTTTTCAACTGCTGACTTTCATACAACTTGGAATAACCCAGTAACCTTAGCATCTTAACCTTAGTGTCTTTGAATGAAGATTCTAGTTTCTTTTGATTGATGCCATATAGCCACCTCCCTTTAGCTCAATGTGCTTGAGAAATTTCTTGGTTAATAGGAACCTTTCTCAAGTCTTAGACCCTATTTCTCTTGAAGGTCATTTACTTTTAATGAGAGTCTAAACTTTCAAAAGGGAATATAATCTATAGAGTTTATTTGCATAAGTACTTTGTCATTCAGTTTATATATTTCAAAGTTTATCTTATAGAGAAAGTTATTTGCACTTTATGACAGTGCTGCCCCTCAAGAAAATACATTCATCAGTTGATGGACAGGATAATTGTCCATGATAAAATTAATACTATGTTCACAGATACAATATTCTTAATAATTTTTATAGAAACCCTTAGAACATCAAAGTTTTATAATTTACTTAAACTATGTACTTGTCCATGTAGTAACATTGTAAATAAATGTATGAAGCAAAACAACAAAGTAGTTTTATTGGGTATACCTTTGTCATCATGCAGCAACTTAGTTCACTCGGTTATTTATTTAATTATATCATTGCCCAGGTTCTATTTTATTGTGGTTTTGACTTTCATTAATCATCAGATGAATACTATATGTCAGCATTATCCCATTTTACAGGTTATGCAACTGAGGCAAAAAATTACTAATTTTATTGAAAATTGTTGGCTTAAATATGGTTATTATTTGCAATGTTTTAGTGATCATGCAAACAACTTTAGAAATTACAGTTTTACTTATCAAATGTTGAAATTCCAGAATTTTTTAATGTGTTCAGTCTATTTGGAATATATTTCATTAATCAAACACCTTCTTAGAATTCAATTTCTTCACCACTTCGACATTGAGATAATGCATGTCAGATTTTCCTTACAAAAAGAAGAGCTGTCCATATTTATCCATATCAGTAGACCACCAGTAGGTGGATTTAAGCAGAAATGACAGTAGTGCCTACATTCATCTTTGATTCTGTTGTGAATATCTGCACTAGTGTCATAAATATCACACTGTGATTCTTTTGGATACTTCTACTGGGATTTTAGCTGTACACAGTAGTGTATGATTATGTGACATGGTTCTACAAGAACACAAAGGCTATAGTGTGGTAACCTTGTGCTGAAGCCAGTGAGTAGCATTATTTGTATAATACAGGATCAAATAACTTTGTTTACTTTAGCTGAAAAAGAATTTGATTTTAATGCTATTAGAATTTGGTTAAAAGTAAGTTTAGTGAGCCAGGCATGGTGGCGCATGCCTTTAATCCTAGCACTTGGGAGGCAGAGGCAGGTGGATCTTTGTGAGTTCAAGGCCAGCCTAGTCTACAGAGTGAGTTCCAGGACAGCTGGAGCTACAGGGAGACCCCGTCTCTAAAAGACAAAAAAAAAAAAAAA
>VZQC01014031.1:1120984-1171002 GCA_009823505.1 Rhizomys pruinosus | reverse complement strand
AAAAAAAAAAAAAAAAAAAAAAAAAAAAAAAAAGTAAGTTTAGCGATCTCCATTAGCATTTCTGAAAGGGCTTTTATTTGAGTAAAGGCTAAGAGCCTCATGGTTCGTGATTTTTGTCCTTTCTCTCTCTGTCTTTGGTGGGCAAATGGGTATTTCCAGACAATTATAAGTCTGAAAAAGTTTCACATTGGATTTCAGGCCACTAGAAGCTCGTACATGTGAACTTAGGTGGCAACAAGAATAGGACCCATGCCAACTCAATTAAACAAGGATCCAGAGGCGAGAGAAATTGGTGGCAGGCAAGCCCACTGAGAAATATTGAGGACTAATTGCTACTAGGTAAGGGAGAGTATGCCTTCCTTACAATCTCTAGAAGGTCTGATAGACTGTAGTGAATGAATTTTCGCTTAAGGACATCTAGGTACAGGTGCTTGACTGGATAGGTCTTACCATGTATGGCAGAATACATGAGATCTGGTGGGGTAGTAGAGATGCATGGATCAGGGAGGGGATCTAAACTTGACTGAGAACTGTGCTCTGAAACTACAAAAGCTTAATAAAAAAAAAAATAGTCAAAAAAGTTTCATACTGGGTCATTTGGAAAGAACTGTGGTAACTTTTTGCCCATGACAAGTCAAAGGAAAAGTGAATCGCTGAGTGAAATTTGCAGTTTCCTCACTTTAGTACTAAGTGCTACCTCTGGCAGTGAATCACCTAACAATATCATTTATAAAATTTGATAACATTTGTAGGTCAATTTGTTTCCCTGGAATTCCCCCCTGCACCTCCCCCAACCTGTAATGTGTTGTAGTTGGAGGAGGAGGAGGAGGAGGAAATGATGATTTTAAGAATCTGCGAAGTCTTTATACCTACTGATTTCTGACCCAGGAAAAAAGAAATTGACCAAGTTGTAGACCTAGTATTTAGAGATATGGAGCAAACATACAGTATATCTGCCGGGACACAGTGAATTTTCCTGATGGCAGTGGATGATAGAGTGAATGGAAGAGTTAGTGAAAGAAGAGGGGAGTACACAAAAAGAGGTCAGACACTCTGAGCTTCCTGGCTTTTATCTCCTGACTTTAATTTCCCAATGTTGTGGTAAGTGGAGTTTATTCTCCTTTTTGGTAGCAATTGTGCACTCTAGGTAAAGGATCAACAGAAAGAATCCAGGATGAAGGCCTAGCAAGAAGCTCTCCACCCAGTAAGGAAGTTGGACATGTTTTCTTCGGTAAAGATACTTGATGATCTGTGGGAAAAAAAAGTGGGCACTGAGTCCAGCTTCTCTTAAGACAGCTTGACAGAACAAGTGGCTGGAGTTTCTTGATTAACAAAGGTCTCCCTGACCTTGGCAGTGTGTTATGATTCATAGCCTTCCAGGGATGATTTGTTCCTGAACAGTCCCTCCAACACCAGAGGCACAAACAGGTCTTGTTAGCCATTTGTTAGATACCAGAAGAAAATGGTCTAAACTATTTAAAACCTGAAAACAGACTAGAATATAAGCATAATAAAAAATGCTGTAGCCTCATGCTCAGTTCAATTTTGGAATCTAAACTCTCGAGCTAAAAAAATGTCAGTTAATCCTTTCCAGTTATAAACTTACCTAGGTCACTTCTCTTTCTTAAAATCTATAAAAAAAATCCAGGCGTAGTGGCACATGCCTTTAATCCTAGCACTTGGGAGGCAGAGGCAGGCGGATCTTTGTGAGTTCAAGGCCAGGCTGGTCTACAGATTGAGTTCCAGGACAGCTGGGGCTACAGGGAGACCCTGTCTCGAAAAGACCAAAAAAAAAAAATCTATAAAAAAGACTTCTACATGATTCTTCTCTTGTATGTAAATAACTTTGTACTCAGTTTTAGGGCTTCTTTTCACAAATAGCCAATGATACTGCTTTTTGAGTCCAGATAACAGTATTCCTGCTTTCTTGGATAAAAATTTCACAGTGTTTCAAACCCCCAAGATGTAGAATCATAAAGAATGCCTTTTTTATCCAGGTTAGTTACTTTGACTTAGGATAATTTTAAATTAAAGGTCAAACTGTTTGTTTTGCTATCTTTATTTTCTGTAACTGGGATAGATCTACACAAAGAAAGGTGTCTTCTGTTTTTTTTTTTTTCTTTTTTAATTTTACTTTACTATATGTGTACATGTAGAGGTCAGAGGACAACTTTGTGGCATCAGTTTTCTTCTTACATGGGTTCCAGGGATCCAACCAAAGGCTTATGTGCCAAGAATGAGCCTGACTCACAGGCTTGCTGGCCTGAGTTTGCTATTTCTTAAAGTGAAAACTTAGATAACTTTGTAAGGAGTATGTATTTGAAATATCTCTGATATCAATGTTGTTGAAGCCTCTTGGGTGGACTCTCTGTGTGTGTATCCCTTGCAACTAACAATTAGAGACAATGATAAACCCATGACTGTGAGTTCTGAAAACCAGCTACCCAGGGTAAATTAGATATAGTGCATTTACTAACATTTATATACCAGTGGATGGAATGTTGCTATTTGATGACTTCAGCATTGAGGTAACATATAAAAGAAAATATCCAGACCAAGTGGTTTCTGAGATTTGTGCTAGGTTCCAGATGTATGGAGGGCAGTGATGAGTATAGACAAAGTAGGTGTTTGAGGTGAGGTTTAAGATGTGCTGAACATATCCACAGCTGAGTAGACTTGTTTTGGGTAAAAGACAGAATATCACAGATAGAAGAAAAGTAGATGGTGGTAAAATTATTGAGCAGGAGCCAGCTCAGCATGGGAAGTTTGGGTGGGTCTTTGAGCATAAAGAACTAATAAGTATTTAGAGTAGTATGGAATGATAGAATGGAAATTTCATGATAGGAAAATTGTATGTATCCAGATATTAGAGAAAATTTCTTAAGACATCCAGATTAGCACATAAATTTCAGCAATAAAAACAAAATGTATAATGTTCTGGATGCCTTGTAATGAAGAATCAACAAGAATTAAAGGTGCTTTGTTCCAAATGTTCATAAGAAGAGATAGAAGAACTATATTTCTTTTTTGTTTATTATTCATTTCAAGATATTAGTAATGTATCCTACCCAAGTCTCTATCATGTTGCTTGCTACACAGTAAGACCTGAACAATCTATTGAAAAATGTCCATGACATTCAAGTCCATGATGTCAATCCATGATGTCTTTCACCAAAAGGCATAAGAGCCTGTGGAACAGAATAAGGAGCTGTTGTCCTTTAGGTTTTATAGGCAACTTTTAAAACTATTTTAACATGTTGAACTATATGACCTTTTTATGGTATTTAAACATTATATAATGGACTTTATGTTTATCACTAGCAGAGAAACATTTTATTCCTTTATCTTGATATCTTTGTCCCTAATAAATTGCCTGATTTGTAAACAGTGTTCAATAACTAAAACAGTTTCTATAATTTGTATTTTCATTAGGGGCAAAGTGTTTATACAGATGAAATATCTTTTATCCAAAATACTTGGGACCAAAATGTTTCTAATTTCAATTTTTTTATTTTGTAATGTTTGCATAGACTTTTCCACATAAGCATCCCTAATCCAAAGATCTTAAATTATCATGAAAAGGTTTCAGATTTTTGATTTTATATTTTAGGGATGCTCAACCTCAACCTGTAATAATAAAACATTGTTAAGTTGGGTTTTTGGGGGGTTTTTTGGTTTGTTTTGTTTTTTTGGTCTTTTTGAGACAAGGTCTCCCTGTAGCCCCAGCTGTCCTGGAATTCACTCTGTGGACCAGGCTGGCCTTGAACTCACAAAGATCCACCTGCCTCTGCCTCCCAAGTGCTAGGATTAAAGGCGTGCGCCACCACGCCTGGCTAACATGGTTAAGTTTTACAGTACAGGTATAAAACTTCCTTTGGTAAGTTCTCCTCAGTTCACCTCTCTGGATAAGTAGAAGAGCCTCAGCTGTCTTTAGGAATACAGCAGCGCTCTGTATAATAAAATCCACTTCCTTACTTGCTATATGCTTATTGTGGGCCTCCTACGAGCTAGTCATTTAACTAGAGACAAACAAGAAGGGAACACACTGTGCCCTTAACAAGCTTGTAGACTAGCTGGAGAGATGAAGCACTTCTATAAACAACTGCACTACTGATACAGTAACACACAAGTAATATGAGATATGTTGATAGAAAGTACTATGAAAAGTTTTGAAAGAAATGTTCCTTTATCTCAAGAGATCAGGAGACCTTTATTGAGAACTTAAAAAAAAACAAAGATCCAAACTTGAGCTCATATAACTTCAGCCAACTTATATTTGACAAAGGGGCCAAAAAAGCTCAATAGAGGAAAGATAGCATCTTCAGCAAATGGTGTTGGCAAAACTGGATCACCAGTTTATAGAATAACAAAATTAAACCCCTACCTCTCACCCTGTATAAAAATAAACTCCAAGTGGATCAAAGATCTCAACCTGAAACCTGAAACCCTGAAGATGATAGAAGAAAAAGTCTGCAGCAACTTAAAAGACATAGGTGTAAGAAAAGACTTTCTAAATCAAACATCAGTGGCACAGGAAATAACGACAGCTGACAAGTGGGACCTCATCAAACTCAAAAGCTTTTGTACAGCTAAAGAAACAATCAAGGAAGTGAAGAGAAAACCCACAGAGTAGGAGGAAACCTTCACCACTGATACATCTGACAGAGCATTAACATCCAGAATATATAAACTACTTAAAAAACAAAGAAGAAAACAAATGACCTACTCAAAAGATGGAGTAAAGAGATGAACAGAGACTTTACCAGTAAGGAAGTAAAGATGGCTGAGAAACATCTTAAAAATGTTCAACGTCATTAATAATTAAGGAAATACAAATTAAAACCACACTAAGGTATCATCTCACTCCAATAAGACTAGCCAAGATCAAGAAAACATACAACCCCTCACCCCCCGCTGGATGGTGGGGCTGTGGGGGTTTGGGCACAACAGCCTGCAAATTGGTTTCATATGAAGGATGCTTGTACTCATGGAACATCACTTATAGCTAAAAAATGAAGAAAAAAAAACTGAGAGAAAGATGCAGGACAGTTATGGCAAAATGCATGATCTGGGATGGGGTGGGGGTAGGAGGGAAGGGAAAGGGAAATATGCCTGAACTGAATTGGAAAATGATGTATGAAATGCACAAAGCATCAATAAAAAAAAGAAAGAAAACAAAAGACACCAAATGCTGGAGAACACTCATCCACTGCTGGTGGGAATGTAAACTGGTAGAACCACTGTGGAAAGCAGTGTGGAGAACTCTTAAAAAGACTCAAAATGAGCCTACCACCTGACCCAGCCACACCACTCCTGGGTATATACCCACAAGATGCATCCTACCACAAAGATACATGCACAACTATGTTTATTGCAGCTCTCTTCACAATAGCAAAGAGCTGGAACCAACCCAAATGCCCCTCAACTGATGACTGGATAACAAAAATGTGGTACATCTACACAATCGAGTTCTATGCAGGGGTAAAGAAAGATGACATCATGAATTTTGCAGGTAAATGGATGGAACTCAACGCCATTATGCTAAGTGAAGTAACACAGTCCCAGGGGAAAAAAAAGGTGAATGGTTTCCCATTTGTGGATGCTAACACCAAATCCCCAGTTGGCAGGCAAACTGAGCAACTTTATTATTATATTTCATTGTATCTGAAAGCAACTGTGCTATTATAATGTGAATCTCTGAATGGGCTCTAGAATTGACCTACCACTTATATTCACACATTGTAATTACCATATATGGGTGGAAGATATGTATTCATAGTCTAAAAAAAAAAAAAAGAATGTAAAGTTATACCTCTTTTTACCTGCATACAACTTTACTGTTAAAATGTGAATCTCTTAATGTGTTTTGGAATTAACCTATAGTTTATTTTCAGATTTTGTAATTTTGATTTATGTGTGGAGTATATATATGCATATTTTGGAAAAATATAAAATCAAAGGGAACAAAAAAAGAGAGAAAAACCTATTCAAAGAACTGACCAAAACAATAAACTTAAACATCGAAAAGGTTATAAAAGACTGAGAAAAAGATACAAGATAGGACTTAACATGTATAACAGAATCCATGAGCTCTGGTGAGAGGCAGGAGGCATGAGGGGTGGTGGGCATGGATTGGGGAATGAGTTTAAATTTGATTTAAGAAATGTTGTATGAAATGCGCTCAATAAAAATTAAAAAATCTGGTCCAGCAAGAATACATATAATTTTAACTGCCAGATGGCACCAGGGGAAAAAAAAAAAAAACACTGAGACATGCATAGGAAACAACAAAATAGTTTGGCTTAAGTATGGATTAAGAAGAGTTACAGGAAAATAAGTTGGTTATAGCCAAGATGATCCTTGATAAATGATGATTGTCTTCCTGAATGCTGTTTGAGGCCTAACCAGGGCCCTATGGGTGGCCTGTCTACTCACGTAGGATTTCTATGACTTTTCTAAAAGATTTATGAAATTGAGTGCAATGGTTTTAACCTACACTTGACTGTTTAAAAGGTATTCTTCCAAATTTTAATGGGAAAAGTTTGTGATGAATTTTCAAAAGCTTTTGTGGACCAGTACCTGTGCCAGTTTCTTTAGCTGGGCTTTCAAAGTCCAATTCTTACTGAGTAAAAGTGAAGAGAGCTGACAGAGAACCACAGTTTCACTGTTTACCTGAGGATGTGTTTCTGCTGCAGTCCTTCAGAGGTTTTTAAGAGACTGTAAATGTGGTTAATGAGATTTCATGTACCTGTGACCATCTACAAATATGCTAAAATGAGGCTGTGGCTCACAGTTCCAGAATCAGTGTTAATACCATTGTAAATGCTGAAGCGAAATTCAAATTAGCTATTTGAAGTCCTTGGGCACTTGGATTGAGGAGTATATAGCTTTTTTCTTTGTAATATGTTACTGAAAATGATTTCTCTTTTTAAAAGTTTTTTTTAAGAGTTTAAAATTCCTTTCTTTCAGAACAGCTTTAGTGTTTCAAGCTTAAAATTTTCTCTTTTAAATCCTGGCTTGCTTATTCCTCTCCCCTTCCTCCAGGCACCGTTGTCTCTGGATACTGGTTGGGTCTGAATGCCAAGCATTAAGACAGCCTCATTTCTATAAATCAAGAGACAGCTTCATTATCAAAGTTATGTGTTTTCACCTTAATAGATATCCAGACCTGGTGCTGGTACCAGGCCCTGCCTTATCATGAAATCATCAGCACTGAGCACTGGAATGTTCTCTGTTGGATTATTTACTTCTTCTATAAACAAAGATTAGAGTAAAAAATGCCAGTGCTGGAGCTCAAGCAGTGTTGTTACTAGAAAATTTCAGTAGCATGATGTGGGGTGCAGTTTGCCAGTCACTGGGACCAGCACTGACTGCATATTTATAGCTCATCCAACTTTCATTCTGAGGGTTTTATATAGTTTATCTTATTTAATCTTTTCGGTAGCCCTAGAAAATAGTTTCATTTCATCCTAGTTTGCAGTTGAAGAAAAACAAGACTTAGAAAGGTTAACAGTATTGCCCTAACTTGGAAATGGCATAGGACTCAGAAGGAATTTGGCTTCCAAGGCCTCTCTTTACTCACCAAATAAGTTCTAAAAATGCAACTTTTTAAAATTTGTGTTCCCTGGACTTTTGGCCACTTGTCACCATGAGATGGTCCCATCATCTCAACTTAGATTGTTTGATCAGGATTGAAACATTTTTAGTATTGAAACATGTATTTTTTCTTTATTTCATATGAAATATCTTGAGGTCACTAAATTTTATCAAATTTTAACTGATCTTCACTATTTTGAAGATCTTTAATTTTCTTAAGAAATTACATAATAGTTGAATTCAGGAAAGAAGCAACATTATCATAGTCAAACGACGTTGAGAGTAAATCCATCACAGAAGTTTACCAAGCACCTAGCATAGCTTAGAATAAATGTAATTGTGGAAGAGAAAGGTAGTTCTTTTAGGGTATTTGAACTTGACGTCTATAATCCAAAATTAAAGAATTTATTTCTAGAATCTCTAAGATCTTTGATTCTCAACAAATGTCATAAATAGCTTTTCTTTTGGAACATGAGGTCTCATATCTTTATGTGTAGCTTCATATTCAATATAGACAAATAATCCCTCCTTTGTAAATGAAGGAACCATGAGTTAGAGTAAGGTGCATCTGATAGTGCAGGTGATTGGTGTGCACTTCTGGAAACTTTCCTCATGGATTCTGACTTGTATTTATGTTTACAAAATCAGTACACATTCACATCCTGAGTAAAGTAAATATATTTTCTGCTTAACTACAAGGTTATTTTTCTTATTGAATTATATTTCCTGGATAGAACCTCTTGAACATAATAACTATCACCACAAATAACTTATTGGCAGGTTAAAAACTGTATACTGCTGGCATGAAGAGGTTCACATAATTGTTAAATAAAGGTACTTGAGATATTTGGAAAAGTGTGCTTGAAGTAGAGTTCGTATAGCTGTATATATTTATAACATTTTGGTGATGAATAAAAAATAAAATAACATCATGCCTATAGATGTCAATGCTAATAAAAATTTCCGGGTATAATTAGATATGCCTTATGCTGGTCAACTCTCCCAGATTATCATTAATCAGGTGGGCTTTGTGTCATTTCTTAAATGAGAGATTGCTTGGTCTCACTACTTGTCTTTTCAGTTTGTCATTTACCGTATGACTGGAGACCTGGTTCCCAGCTAAAAGTAGTATCACTGATTCTGGTGAGGGCATGATTTTACTTTCCATTTCTTTACTACCTCTGTACTCATGCATTTTGTATTTCTAGTTTTAATAATTTTTCTGGGAAAAATAAAATAAGTACAAATGTTTTGTTACGAGTTGTTCAAAAATGAACAAGGCACAAGGTCAGTTATTTATTTCATTGGATACATGCATGGTATAGTATGTAAAGCAGGGCCTGAGAGAGGAATATTTTCCTTCCAATTTTGGCCCTTGAAATGCTCTCATTTCTTTTTTTTAATATTTATTTATTTATTTATTTTGTATGTGTATGAATGTACTGTCTGCATGTAGGTTTGTGCACCCGTGTTGTGCAATGCCAAGGAGGTCAGAAGAGGGTGTCGGATTCCCCTGGAACTGGAGTTAAAGATGGTTCTCAGCCGCCATGTGGGTGTTGGGGATTGAACCTGGGTCCTCTGCAAAAGTAGTTGGTGCTCTTAACCGCTAGGCCATCTCTCCAGCCCTCTCATTTCTAACTATACTCAATACTTCTTAGAAATGATGCTTATAATGTTGGGGCCAAATGGAGATTATATATTACATTTAAGGAATGTTTTCTTGATTTTACTGTCTTTTGTATTTTTCTTCCATATATGCTCTGTTGTAAACTGTGTACAACTGCAGTTATTTATATAAGAAATTTTGTTGATGCAATAGATAATTCATTTGACTGTCATTCCAGTACTCAATTCTGAATTTGCAAAGTCTTCTTGGTAATATTTCATTGATTAAGTGTCAATCTCATAAATCAGAACATGTTAGAATGTGTTTCTTGTTAGTTCATTTCATGAGACCCATGAAACTACCTTCCAGTAATTAGGCCCTCATTCCATCTTCTGTTGGATTATCCCTATCCCAGTCTATAACTTTAATCTTCAGAATAAATGTTACTGGTGATTTTTTTAAAAATCTTAGGAAAATGGAGCAGCATTATGTTTTTATTTAAAGAATGGATTTCCTGAAGTTCTACCATAGGCTTCGGTTGAATTTTCCCACCTAAATTGATGGTTTCTTCAGACCAGTGATGGACCTTAATTCTAATTATTAACAGACAGAATACTGTTCTTCAAGTTGAGGCTTCTCTCCAAAGATATATCAAAGAATTTATTCTGTAGGACAGTGATAAATGAGTTTGGGAAAGCTGTATTAGAACAAAGTTAACCCATTTCTTGTGTGTATATGTGCATGTGCCCCTCCATACCTATGAAAAAGCCATACATACAAACACACACACACACACACACACACACACACACACAGCTTCAGATGTCATTCGTCCTCCATTGCCATCTACCTTGTTGTTGTCTTTGTGTGTGTGTGTGTGTGTGTGTGTGTGTGTCTGTGTCTGTGTCTGTGTATGTGTGTGTGTGTATGTTATATGTGGTATATGCTGGTAGGGGTCCATGCACCCCTTTGTATACATAAGAATAGGTTGATGTTGTGTCTTCCTGTACAGTCTCCACCTTGTTTTTTGAGATAAGGTCTGTCATGGAACCTGGAGCATACTGATTGGCTAAATTGGCTAGCTAGGGACCCCTGGGATCCTTCTGTTTCCTCTTCCTAGTGCTGGGATCACAAATAGCCACCACACCCCAACTTTTTAGGGGATGCTGGGCATCTGCACTCAGGTCTTCACACTTACTCAGCAGTACTTACCCACTGAGCCACCTCCCCATCCCCACCATGTTTTTTGTGACAGGGTGTCTGACCACATCCTTTGACTCGCTGTTTAAATTAAGTCAGCTAGCTAGCAAGTCCCAGGTTCTGTCTCCACCTCCCCAGTGCTGGAATTTCAAGTGTGTACCACTATGCCCAGCTTTTTAATGTGGGTTCCAGGTATCAGACTCAAGTCCTCATGTGTGCTTGGAAAGCAGCACTTCACTAACTGACTAACTGAGCTCTTCCCCCCACTCCTAACTCAGTTTTTTATTCAAAATTTCTCAGGTATGCTGATTCAGAACTAATAAGTTATCAAAATAAAAAGCAATAGCAATAAAAAATAAAGATACAAAAACAAAACATTGTCCATAGATTAATAACATCTCCCAGGGAGATCTTTTCTGAGACTGGCAGTTTATAAAGTACATTTTATAAACAGTTCCCTTTGACAATAATACATACATTTTAAAATATGAAATCAAATTATGTCCTTCAGACCTTTTTTTTTTTTTTGGTATTTTTAAGATATGATCTCCCAGCTGGTCTGGAACTTGCTATGAAGACCATGCTGGCCTTGAACTCATAGAGTCACACCTGCTTCTGCTGGAAGGAAAGGTGTGTACCACTATGCCCAGCTATTCCTCAGACTTTTTTCTCTATCCCTTCACAGTTTACTCCGTACACCAAGCAGAATTTTCTAGATCTGCAAACGGGTGTCAAGGCAACACAGACTTAGCTTTCCAAACTTCCTTTGAGTGTTGATTATCTTCAACACAGAGGAAAGGTAAAAAAGCCACTTACCCATTCATCTGGCTCTGATGAGATCAACAGCTATGGGAAAATTTTATACAACTATTCTTCCATGCTCCCTAGATTTTGCTTATATCCCTATGATAAGTGAACTCTGAATAGCTGCTGTCAGTTGTCCAGACTGTGAAACTTTGGGGTTTAATTCACCAAAGGCAACCATTCTTGATGCTAGACAAATAACATCTTTTAATCTAAAGTTTTACTTGCTTTTAATTCATTTCTGTTCACTTAGCAATCTAGCCTCCCATTTCATTGAGTGGTTGTAAGAATAAAATGTGTGAAAATTATTGACAAATTGGAAACTTTAAGAGTGTTATATAAAAAGCATGATATCACCATTATCATTGGTCAGGAGATGTGTTGAAAAATGGTTCTCATCACTGACTTGTGAGGTAAGTTATTCCCCTTGTTGTGCAAGATTTTTGCTGAAAAGAATAAGGATTACCCATTTATATGACAGACTCCTGTCAGCAGAATTTTTTAAAGGCTAATTAAGATTTTTGTTGCATACACAATGTTCCTCCCTTCTCCCATTGTGCATGCATGTGCTCCTATGTTTGCACACACATACACACACACACACACACACACCACCACCACCACCACCACCACTGACAACAAGGGGTGTATGATAGAACTGTAACATCAAACTTTGATGTTACAAAAAAAAAAGTAACAGCAAACTTTGGAAAGTATATCCAGATACTATTGTAGTGCTTCACTCACATTAGCTCTTTTTCCCCCTCACAACCCTGAGCAGTATCATTACTAATTAGCTTTGTTCCCCAAGTAAGGAAACTAAGTCATGGTTCACTTGGGTAATTTGTTCAGTGTCACATAGCTAGTAAATAGAAGAGCTAGGATTTGAACTCACATGTAGTTCTGCAGTCCATACTGTGAACCAGTATCTTCTACTGCCTAATGATTAATGCAAGAAAACTGGCAGAGACATGATGTTATAGACAAAGGTTCAAATATTGATGTCATCATTATCTGTAGGACATTAGACAGAATAACAACTACTTATCTCATTCCTGTCAAAATATTCTATTAAGTATAAAACACCAATAAATACCAAGTTGAAGTGGGATCTTACATGGGAAGAGATAAATGTAGCCTATTTTATCACTAACAGTATTCTTTTCCAAATCTATTTTTAAAATAATTAAAAGGCAATCATTTGCCCTCCTTTGTGCCCTCTGTGCCAACCACCTTGAGAAATAAGATCCTTTGGCCAGAATTTTCATGTCTACATATAAGAGCCTGCATTTGTAGCTAGATATGCACAAAGAATACTCTTAACTGGTCAATAACACATGAACTGTACATATTTCATGTACATGAAGAGTTGCTGTATTCTAGACTTTTTTTTTTAAATGATATGCTTTGGGATTTGACCATGGGAGAATCAAAGGAAAACAATGCTTGTTCTTGCTATCTGAGCTTTTATGGGGACACAGGGACATGTGCATCTCAAAAATTAAAAGTGTAAGTATTAAGTAGAAGGAAGTGGCAAAGAGTCAGTTGAAAGAGAATTACTAGCCAGGTGTGGTGGCACATGCCTTTAATCCCAGCACTCGGGAGGCGGAGGCAGGCGGATCTCTTTGAGTTCAAGGCCAGTCTGGTCTACATAGCGAGCTCCAGGCCAGCTGGGACTAAAGGGAGACCCTGTCTCAAAAATACCAAAAAAAAAAAAAAGAGAATTACTAAATGCCTTGGGTTTGGTAACAGGCAAGGTTAATATAGACTAGAGCAGGCTTAATGAGGCTCATCCAGCATGCCTGGAGTTTCAATGTGTAGAATTTTGAACCAAGGTGAAGAAAATTTTCTTGGAAGGCAACAGAAGGGAAGAGAAAATGTCCTGCAACAAGGATACCAAGATACTCTTAATGTAGGCAAAGTTGCTCTTCAACCAGTGGGCTGGATTGGAGGAATCAAAGAAATGGAAGCAACTGACTTGCATGTTGAACTTGTAAACACTCACCTGTGAAACACAGTCTACATGTTTTACATAGTCCCTTGGTTCTATTTGGTTAATTGGTTGGTTGGCTGGTTGGTTTTTTATGATGCTAGAGATTGAAACTCAGGGCTTCACAAATACTACACAAAAGTTCTGCCATTGAATCACAGTCTTCCTATCCCATTAATGAAAGTTTAGAGCAAAAGAATGACACACAGAAAACTAACTTTGGCCAGTTTAATCTGAGAACAGTTAAATTAGTCATTACAACATAGATTGAAGACACTGTAGTTAGACAAACAACTCCTAGTTAAAATATTTAAGGGGAGGGGCTGGAGAGATGGCTCAGTGGTTAGTAGCACTGGCTGCTCTTACAGAAGACCTGAATTCAATTTCCAGCACCCACATGGTGGTTAACCATCAACCCTTCATAACTCCAGTTCCAGGGAATCTAGACCCCTTTTCTGGCCTCTGTGGGCATTGCATGACACAAGTGTATATTTATATACATGCAGGCAATACACTCATATACATGAAATAAAAAATAATAGAGGGGCTGGGGAGATGGCCTAGCGGTTAAGAGCGCCGACAGCTCTTACAGAGGACCCGGGTTCGATCCCCAGCACCCACATGGCGGCTGAGAACCGTCTGAAACTCCAATTCCAGGAGAACTCCAGTTCCAGGGGAATCCAAGACCCTCTTCTGACCTCCACAGCATTGCACGACACAGGTGCACAAACTTGCATGCAGGCAGTACATTCATACACATACAGAAATAAATAAAATTAAAAAATAATAATAAAGGAGAAGAAGCTGTATTTCATGACAATACAAATGGGCAGAAATGTTGAATTTGAGATATGTAAAAGGGACAATTGATTTAGAGTGATAGTTAAAGTTCTACTATATGTTAATTAATTAAACAACAAATTAGTCACATTATCCATAAGCTGCTGGGCATGGTGGCACATGCCTTTAATCTCAGTACTTGAGAAGCAAAGTCAGGTGGATCTCTGTGAGTTCAAGGCCACCCTGGTCCTTGAAGCCCTGTCTCAAAAAGACCAAAATAATAATAATAATAATAATAATAATAATAATAATCCACAAACTGCATGAACTAAGAAGCATGACCTCAAAAACTATTTTTTAACTTACCTTTTAATAATAAGATCTTGTAAGCTCTTCATAAGATTAAATATAAATGGACAGAATTACCTACTCCATAGAAGTGTTTCTTTAACAAATAAAATACAGAATATTGCTCTATCTCTCTAATATCTAAAAATTAGGCCTAGGCTTTAGGGATTTCCCTCCCTTATGATAAACTTTGAGATGACTAGATAACTCCTAACCATTCAGCTCTAAGAAGCCATGTATGAAATGTGCCGTAGGCCGTACATGGTAAGTCCTATACAATCAAGCAAATGTATCCAGATGTCCTTAAGTACAAATTCATCTACTGGAGTCTAGTTAGTCCATCATCAGTAAGACATACTTTTCCTCACCCAGTAGCAGTCAATCTCCAATTTTCTCAGTCAAGGGAGGGCCTACCACCCATTTCTCCCCTTTCCTCTGGACTCTTGTTTAATTGAGTTTGCATGGGTCCTGTGCTTGGTGCCACCATTCCCACAAGTGCAAGCTTCAGGTGGCCTGAAATCTTCTGCTCCCATGTTCATGAACTAGCCCTGGCTCTTATCATCTTTCTGCCCCCTCTTCCACAATGGTCCCTGAGGCACGAGTGGATGAGATTAAATATAGGAGTCCTATCTAGGAACAGACACTCTGCAGTCTCTTATTCTTTAAAACTTGGCCAGTTTGGGCCATCTGTGTACATTGCTTTCTGTTGTATAAGGAGGCTTCACTGGTAAGCGTTAAGAGATATATTCTGTCTATCCCTATGTTTCTTGTGCAGAGGTTCAATTGTAGATGTGTCATCCAGGACTAAGGCATCTCTCAAACATTTTTCTCTGTGTCTGACCAGTTGTGGAACTCTGCAGTAGCCTCCATATGTTGCAATAAGAAGCTTCCTTGGTGAGTGGTACAGGCATGGTATGCTTGTTTATAATATAAGGATCCACATTTAGCTTATGGTAAGAAATTTCATTCATCTAGAGATACGACAGAGCTAGGGTTTCCTCTAGGATCTATGTCCTCTCCAGCTATGTGTATTTGGCTACAATTACAGAGCCACTCATAAGTTCACTCCCATTGCGAGGGCTTTAAGGCCAATTAGGTAGCTGTTGATTATCCCCCAGATAACAATGGTACTACTGCACCATAGCCTGTGTTATTTGGAGAGGCTCCTAGACCACTGTCACTTGCTACTCAAAGGGAAGTCTCTTCTGTCTGGCACTGTGTTCCTTGACAAACACCCCCCAGGTATATATATGCACTGATGTTAAAACACTGCATTTCTCGTGTGGTTATGGGGCATCACATTGTCCTCTGGGTTGCCTAGCCCCCCAATATTCATTTGAGTCTACTCTTTTTACTCCCCCTCTGACCTCCTCCCTCTCTCCCCAGGCCTAGAGCCCCCATTTTCCCCACCCTCCTCCCAATACCACCCAACTCCCACCATCCTCCCTCTCCTGACTTCACCCCCAACCCCCGCACACACCATGGCCCGTTATGTCCCTCTGTCCTATCCTCCCAGCCAAACTCCCAATTTTCCCACCTCCCCCTGGGAACATCTATTCCCTGCTATCTCCCTCTTTGGGGTTCCTTCTATCCTTTTACCTCCGTGTATCTTTTCCATTTTCCTGGCTCCTGGTGTTATATCAGGATATATACTCATACATAAGGGATTAGTGCTACAATCCACAAATGAGCAAGAACATACTCCACTTGCTTTGACTTAGCCTGTTTTAAGAATAGCATCCTGCATGTCTTGTTCTGTGTTACTGATGGTAGGCTGCTGATGTGACCAGGAACTAAAGTCCTTGAGGTCATACTAACTGTGGGTACATGGAATTCAGCATCAGTTTGAATGATTTTGCTTGGATATGTCTTTCTTATCAGTGTCTAGGAGTCTTAGCAGGATTTTTCTGTTGAGGTAGCCCCTCTCCACCTTTGTTAGCGATATGGATCTCTTCTGATAAACGAAGGAAAAACACATACCTGTCTGTGTTATTTTCATAAATATTTAGACGATGAAAATTCCCTTAAATATTTAAAGAAACTGCTGAGCTTAGCTTAATCATCTTATTGAGAGCCCTAGATTTAAAATATAAATGTCTGTTCTTAGAAATTAAGTCGGCAGGTTAAACTGCCTTAAAAATAAAGTGTCTCACAGTTGCATCATAAAATCTCAACTGACATTAAGGCAATTGTGCTTAAGCACGATTTCAGGCTCTTTTGAATGTTTGTTATAGACACAATAATGATGCTACTTTTAATCATCCCATCCTAGCTCTAAAGAAATAATTCTTTGTGCATGTTTCCCAAACAGTATCATTTGGTAGATGGGGTAGCATACTGTGAACACTTCCTCAGTCTTAGTTTAAAAAAAAAAAAACAAAGGGGGGTATCATTATGCTTAGAAGAAAAAAAGAAACAGAATCTTTTTTGAGAAAAAGACTGTATAACCCATAGTGGTCTAATCCTTTTACAAAGAACCTGACACTTCCTACAAGGGCTTCTGTTTTGTTTTCTTTTTTCTTGACCAGGCCTCTTGTAGTTCACCTGGCCTCATACATGGTTTATATGGTGATAAGGATTGAATCTAGGGCTTTACAACTAAGCTCCATCCCCAGCCCAGGACACATTTTTGATGAACTGAGCTGAACTGAACTGATGACTGACTTCAGTCTTCTGGGTTCCAGAGTTAAGAGGGCCAGGCCCTATTCAGTGTGCTCCAGCTAGTCTAGGTGGAACCTTTGTCAAAATTTGAAAAAATGCCTTTCTGGACAGATGTAGACAAAAACACGGGTTTTGCTCCCTGTTAGCCAGGCCTATGCTAAAGTCATCCACCCTTGCCACTTCTTGTGGATTCACATCTCTAAGCAGGGTACAAGTCCTGCTAATAGGGGTCCTGTTTATAAGCACTGTCCTTGTAATTTTGTGGGTGTTTTTTGTCCTTGTAATTTTGAATACATGCTTCTAAGGCCACAATAATCGCTTGGACTTCCTGCCCCAAATTCTAAAACTTGATAGGATCTCTGTGGAAGGAATGCCCCCACCATGTAGAACAGAAAAAGCAATTTGATTTTGTCTTGAATATGAACTATATTTGGTACTGTTTGCCACAGAGTTTTCTCTTGCTTTCATATTGGACCAGGAAAGTAAAGTAGGATAAACCCATGACCATTCTGTTTCAGTGTTTGATAATAGTGCTTAATCTGTCACCATATTGCTCAAGCAGTATTTGGCCTTTCTCCTTGTGAATCTGCAGTATTCTCTTAACATTCTAATCTCTAGTAATACTTGCTTTCCTCTAATTCCTGAAATATCTATTAATAATAGTTATTATATAATATAAATTATTATATAATATAAATATAATAAATTATATTTTATATTTATATATAATAAAAAATTATATATTATATTATATAATATAAATATAATAAATATATTAAATATAAATTATTATATAATATAAATAATAAAAATAACTATTAATAATAGTTCAGTGCCTTCCTAGATGGAGGGAAAGTACAAACACTTCCATGTGACCTGCCAAAATCTTGACCCAAACTGGAAGGACCCATGACATGTCTCCCTCTCCCTTCTTGAACCATCTCTTCCCTCTCTCCCTCAAACTCACCTAATTTTAGCCACACTAGCTTTATTGTTGGTCCCTCTCCCTAAACTGCTTTTTCTTCAGATACCAGATTATAACTCAGAAACCTTCTCAATATATTTTTTGTGTGTTTTGTTTAGTTTTTCTGAAATTTCAGCCTCCATACCTCCAACATTTCAGATCCTTCCTCCCCGGTCTCAGCATACACATTGCAGTATCACCATATTACATATAGTTTTATCAGTTATTTTTTCTTCCACCAGGATTTCTCTTCATGAGGGTAGGAATTTTTCTGTTTCATTCACTGTTGTATCCCCAGTGACCAGAACCAAACATGTAGCATATGGTCAATTAATGCTACTTGAGTGGAGAGCTGAATGAACTTGGTCCCTCTCCGCCCCTCCATTCTTATGGCTCACTTCTTCACTCCTACAGGCCCTCTCTTAATTGATCTAACTCATTTCTCAAAACACACCACACTTCTCAAAGTTCTCTACTTTTAACTTAGCCACTCCCATGTTCAGATGGTACACCCTCACCAGCTTCTCTCTTCACTGTGATTTAGGAGTCAGCTCTGCTAGAAAGACTTCTGGGCCTCCTCTGTGCAAGTAGTATAACCAGTAGCTTTTGCTGCCATTATACCATTGCCGGTGCCTTATTTCTACCTTCCTTTTTGGCAGGGGGTAGCCCCAGCTGGTATGGATCTTGCTGTTTAGATCAAGCTGGCCTCAATCTCACAGAGATCCTTTGTCTCTCCTGAGATTAAAGGTATGTGCCTCCAAGCTAGGCTGTTTCTTCCCTTGCCCAGCTCTTCCATTAAAACAGATGATCTCTTTGAGGGTCTTAACTGGATTTGTAACTTCAGTTCCTCTAGTGAAGGCATGTCTTAAATATTAACTGAAGAAGGGAGAGAAAGAAGCTACTTCAGAGGGGAGGATTAATTCAGGATTCCCTTCTAAACATGTTACAATATGAGTAGTGGGCAGTTGGTAAAACTCTGAATGAACGAGAGATTTGTTCCTTCCTACACATCCACATGTACAGTTGGAAATTTTAAATATTTTAGTTTCAACATTATTCTTTAAAGAGGCCCCCTGAATTTATGGCTTTTATGTTAAGATGTTAAACAGATCAGAATGTTGTCAGATAAGGTAAACAAAACCTCTTCCTAACTCTAAAACTCATTGGGATGGCCTGGTTGGGAATGGCATGTGGAAGACCTGTTTGTCCATCTTTTCTAATAATCAGATTAGAGGTTCCACTTGCCTTTATCAGAGTTGCTGGTAATAATTCATTTTCCTCTGTGCAAATAGGACCTAGATGACAACAAAATGGCTTACTTGCTAATAATTTCTTTTATGAAATTTTTGAATAAAAGTAAAGTTAAATAAAGGGAGCTTAATCTGCAGTATGGAGGATCACTGGTATATATTTTCATAACAGCACTATAATGTTCTGAATGTTATTTATACTAATGATAAATTAATAATGCCTGTGAAGATTTACATACATATTCAGTTGATTTCAAACTCACTGTTTCAGGCTACCCAGGCATACTTTAACAGCAGCTTGTTGTGCGTTATTTGTAATGATGCTTAAGGCCCATCATTAATTGAGTAGACATCATGGATAGCTAGAGGAGATAAAGTAGAGCATCACTTGGCCACCCCCACAAGGTGGAACTTCTTAGTTAATTGGTACATAGCATATGTTCCTAAGGATAAGATACACATTATAATTTCTCAGTGGCCTACATCTCTCATCAGGAACACCTTTACAACCTGCCAGGTAAACATATATTAAAGTGAACTCTCAGATTGAGCTTTTGTTGCTTAGAGAAAATTATATGGGCTAGAAAAATCTCTCTTATTGTTTTCAACAAAACCCAATAGTTAGCCAGTTTAATCACTGTAAGTAGTGAAATATTGATCAAAACAAATAAGTCACAATTTTTCAGCATTTTATACTTATAAACTATATAAACCTGTGTGGGCTGATGAGATGTCTCACTGGGTAAAGGTGCTTGCTGCCAAATCTGATGACCTGTGTTCCATCCTTGGGACCCATGGTGGAAGACAGAATTGATGCCCTCAAGTTGTCCTCTGACCTTCAAACATGTGCCATGACACACACATGACTGTACACATACACACACACAATAAATAAATAAATAAATAAATAAATAAATAAATAAATAAATAATTACCTATCATTGTTCTCTAAGCCTTTGAGGTTAGCCACAAACTTTAAATAGGGATGGTTTCTGTACTACAGTTTGGTGACTTCTGACACAAACTACAACCATAATATATCATAGAGAGAGATCTTCATCTTTCAATGTTTAAAACTAGAACTTAGATACGAATTAGTCCTGACTGGATTATGAAAGACTCCAGTCTTAGGCTGCAGAGATGGCCTAGCATTTAAAAGCACCAACTGCTCTTGCAGAGGACCCAGGTTCGATCCCCAGCACCCACATGGTGGCTGAGAACTGTCTTTAACTCCAGTTCCAGGGGAATCTGACGCCCTCTTCTGACCTCCACAGCATTGCACGGCACAGATGCACAAACCTACATGCAGACAGTACATTCATACACATAAAGAAATAAATAAATTTTTTTTAAAAAGGGAAGAAGGGTCTTTAAAAAAAAAAAAAAGACTCCAGTCTTTTGTATCACCTTGCCCACACCATTGTGCGAGTATGGATTTGTTTGTTTTGTAGAGGTGTTTTTATTCTGTTTTTGTTTTGACTCATCCTACCATGCAACTTCTACACCTTATAAGGGAACATTGCAGAAGGACAGAAAGACTGTAAAAGTCAGAAGAACAAGATGCTTGCTGCTAGATAATGTATTTTAAATAGGGAAAATGCATTCTCTGATAGAGAAGCTGTGTCCACAAAATCTCCAAAGCATGATTGCTTAACAAGATCTGCATGACAAAACCAATTGACATGCCAGTCTGGATGGACAAAATTTCACAAGGTACCACCCCAGATGAATAACTATAGGCAATCAGTGGACGGTGAGGGAGGAAGAATCAGTCTTCTCCAAGGGCTAGCTCCCTGGTTGAGTGATCTGATCCCAGTGGTCAGCCCTAAACACACACACATACACACACACACACACACACACACACACACACACAAACATGAACACCACTAAATGGGCTCAGTACACTATGTATATATGTATATTTATAAATGTATATATGTATGTATGTATGTATGTATATGTAACAATAATTTAAAAAGAGGACAAGAAATTGAGAGGGGGTGGGGGAGAGACTGGGAAGAAATTATAAAAACAATATTCATATATGAAATTCTCAAAGTAAAACATGAAAATAAGTAATAACACAAGTAAAATGTGCTCAAATTAGATTTAGTAGAGAATTTTTTCTTTTAAAATCATATTTCGGGCTGGAAAGATGGCCTAGTGGTTAAGAGCACTGACTGCTCTTGCAGAGGACCCAGGTTCGATCCCCAACACCCACATGGTGGCTGAGAACCATCCATAACTCCAATTCCAGGAGAACTCCAGTTCCAGGGGAATCTGACACCCTCTTCTGACATCCGTGGCATTGCATGACATGGGTGTACAAACCTACATGCAGACAGTACATTCATACACATAAAATAAATAAAATAATTAATTAATTAATTAAAACAAAATCATATTTCACTGATTTGAAAGCAATTTTCATTTAATTATGAATTCATATTTCTAGATTATACTTTTAATAAATCATTTTCAGTTATTAAAAACAGAAGAAGATGGTGATACTAAAAGATTAATATGATAGTAACTGGATATCAATTTTGAGTTCATAATTTGCATTTGCTTGTTTCTAAGAATTTAGGGTCTCACTCTGTTGCCCAGGTTATGCCTGAACTCCTGGGCTCAAAGGTTTCTTCAGACCTGGGCTCCACCTATCCTAGACTACAGGTGTAGACATCAATATATTTTGAAATGAAATAAGATTTTTATTAATCTGGCAACATCAGCACACAGGTAGTAGGAATTTTTATTTGCTCTCATTTCTGTGTAATTTAAAAGAACTAAACTCTAAACTGCAGTGAAACAGCCCTAAGAGACTGGTAACCTGCTTCTAATACTTCTGAGCATATATGCACATTTTGCAAATGAACCAGTTATAATACATATCTTCAGCGGTTCACTTGACTTTTACATTTTAATATGTCTCAAATGAAATTCACTGTCTTCTTAAAGCCTTGGTCCTGTTTCCTACTCTTGCTTAGAAGTATTGCTGTTTTCCCCTATTTGATGTATATATAGTATTAGAAAAAAATTTTTTTTGACTCTAACCTCTGATCCTCTTACATCCTGTCAGTTGTCTCCTGTTCTTATTACTGAGAATTGCAGTTCTCAGAATAGTATGCTTATGATAAAGACTGTCGTTTCAGTAATGCCTGTAGCAAACGTATTTACATATCAAGTTGACCTAAGACATACTGCTTCAAGTTTCTCAGAAGAATTTTGACAACACATTGCTGTGACTGATTTGTGATGATGTTACTACCCATCAGTGAATAGACTTTCTGATGAACACCTGAGAAGTACCAAGCCACCCCACCAATGTGCGCGCCTGCTTAATGAGATTCTTGCTACCTGTTGAGTAAAATGAAATTAGGGATTACCTGATGACTGTTTCATCTTCTGTCCTCTAGCTATGGTGGAAGTCATTTCACTCTTGCTCAAAATTCTCAGCGCTTTCATTTATTATAAATTAAAATAAAAAAAATTAACAAAAAAAACCTTGTCACACTTCACTGTGCTGTTTAAATATTGTACCATCTTCATTTCCAAGGTTAGCTTCTAGAGATTCTGCCATCTCTGTGTCTCTTAGACTGTCCTCTCAACTTGGACTCCATTCCAAGCCACTGCTTATGATGAACCATCTAGCCATAGATCTTAGGTCTTACATACTACTTATTTGAGCCCTAAAAGACTTTGCTGAATTCCTTTCAAAGAGCTCTCCTTCCCGCCCTAGCACCCACACTGGATTACTGACCACTAATTCTGACTCTAAAACAGGTAAACTGCATTTCATTGTTAATAATCTAGATTTTAAAAGTCTCAATTGCAATAGTAAGCCCCTTGAGGATTGGAATCCTCTCTTGACATGTTTTTTTTTTTTTTTTTTTTTTTTTTTTTCCTGAGGAAATCTGGATACTTTTACAACAACTGTGTTGAACATATGCAACATACCTGGGCAGACATGAGATGGTTAAGCTAAGTTCTCTAACTCTCTCTGTCTCTGTCTCTGTCTCTTTCCATCTCTGTCTCTGTCTCTCTCTGATAAAATACTATATAAAATCTTTATACAGTTAGAGGGTGTAGTATGTGGCAGGCTGGAGAAATGGCTTAGTGGTTAAGAGCACTGCCTGTTCTTGCAAAGAACCCAGGTTCGAATCCCAACACCCACATGGCAGCTAACAACTGTCCACAACTTCAGTTCCAAGAGATCCAACATCCTCTTCTGTCCTTCTCTGGAATTGTACAACACAAATGCACTTACACACATGCAGGCAATACACTCATAAAAATAAAAAACGTTTTAAATAAAAAGGTATAGTGTGATTTGGGGTGTTATGCGAAGAAATTATATGCTTACTGTTCTCTTGCAATGCATTTTCTTTCAGGAAAATGAGAGTCACATTAATTAAGTAGGCATTAGGAAACTGGATAACTTGGTTAAGCTCATATAATTCATCACTGGCAGACATCTATGAGTTTCTGTTTCACTTCCAGGAGTTCTGAGCAGTAAATTCTGTCTTTTAATTTTTTTGGTAAACTTTTATTGAATTTTCTGTATTTCATATATATCTTAATCATCTTTATACCTCCTTCCCCACTGGCCCCTCCTGTCACCCTCCATCCAGAATTCACACATTCTGTCATTTCATGTTAAGGCCTATCAAGTCAAGTTAATATCCCCAGACATCTCTCAGTGCAAGTTCATCCACCGGGGTCTAGTCAGCCTGTCTAGACTCCCCTCATTTAAGAACAGCTCTTCTTCACCCAGCAGTAATCAGTGGCCAATAGTTCTTTGGCTAAGTTTGGGGCCTGCCGAGTTTTTGTCTACTTGAGTTTGCATGAGTCTCCTGCATGCTGATACCATTGCAGTACGTTCACATGAGTAATGTCCCAGGAGCCTGTTCCATATGGTTATACACCCCCTCCCTGGCCCTTACAATCTTTCTGCCCCCTCTTCTGCAGTGGTCCCTGAGCCCTGGATGGGCGGAGTTTAATATAGGAATCCTGTCTAAAGACCCACATTCTACAGACTCTTATTCTCTACATTTTGGCCATTTGTGACCTTTTGTGTTCATTGCTCTCTGTTGCATGGAGGGAGCTTCATTGAAGAGAGTTGAGAGATATATTAGTTCTCTCTACCCCTCGTTCCACTATGTTCTGTGAACCTTAGGTATAAAGATTGCATTGTAGAAGTGCCACTTAGGCCTGGCCAATTAACAGACAATCTCTGTATCTGACCAGTTGTGGAACTCTGTAATAGTCTCCATCTGTTGCAAAAGGAGCCTTTCTGATGAGTGGTGATTGGGATAATTGTCTATAAATATAAGGATCCATATTTTGCACATAGTAAGAAATTAACATTTTTCTAGGGATGCGACAGCCATGGGGTTTTCTCTTAAGATCTATAACCTCTCCAGCAATGTGTATTTGGCTATATTTACAGTAACACACATGAGTTTCCTCATTGAGTGAGCTTTAAGTCCAATTAAGGTAGCTGTTGGTTGCTGCCAAGATAAAAGTGTCAGTACTGCACCATTGTCATATGCTGTGTTTGGCATTGATGTGGTTATTAGACCTTAAAGCTGGGGTTGGACCATCAATTGATGTTCTTCCTTAGCAGCTTGTATAGTGCTCTCTAAAACTATGGGAGCTAGCCTTCAGGGGAGGTGGCTTCCAGGTCAGTTCCAGCCCCCTTGCTTCAAATCCTGTGTCCAAAGTACATCCTGTCTTCAGCAATAGGGTCTTACCTTCAAGTTCTGTGAGGCAATAAAAAGCTGTGGCAATAGCCTATGTAATTTGGGGAGTCTCTTGGACTACCCTGGCAACAATTCAAAGGGAGGTTTCTCCTGGCTGGGGCTGTTTCTTGTTACGTTGTAGCCTTCACCTGTACACATGGACTCTTGTAGAGATGCTATATGTATAATTGTTCAGTAGGTTTTATAGGCTTCCCTCTTTTTTTACACTACCTAGGCATTATTTATCCCTCAACTTTTCCACCTGAGTATTTGTAGGGTTAGAATTTTTTGATGCCCCTTCCTGTAGCATTCAATTCACTCAAGAATGTTTCCTTTTGAAGCCACCTCAGACTTGCCATGCAGTTAGCTTTCGGGGAAGAGATGAGTAGGTAGCATAAAATATCAGCTGAGGGGCTGGAGAGATGGCCTAGCGGTTAAGAGCGCCGACCGCTCTTGCAGAGGACCCGGGTTCGATCCCCAGCACCCACATGGCGGCCGAGAGCCGTCTGAAACTCCAGTTCCAGGAGAACTCCAGTTCCAGGGGAATCCGAGACCCTCTTCTGACCTCCGCGGCATTGCACGACACGGGTGCACAAACCTGCATGCAGACAGTACATTGATACACATACCGAAATAAAAAATATATATATATATCAGCTGAGAGCTTTTGAAAGTGAGTGATGTGATTTTTCTCAGATGTTAGTTATACATGTATAAGGAAAATTATGAATGTAAACTACAGATTAGATTTGCATATAACACAGAAGCTTGGACTTCCTTCCCTAAGACCATCAATGATTGATTTCTCTAGTCCTAAAATTTTTCTGTACATTGAAACTATTCTCTTTTCAGGGTAAATTAGTATGATTAAAAGATAGACCTATGATGTCTAATATAGTAACCACTAGCTACATATCTGTTTAGGTTTAAGAATTGATTTTCAAAAAAATAAATAAATAAAAATTAAAAATTAAACAAAAGAATTGATTTTCTTTGTTGCATAGCCACATTCTAAGTACCCCATGCAGTAAAGGAATAGCAAAAGACTAAAACAAAAATGCAAAGTTATTCAGGAAATGCTTTATTATTTATAATTTGGAGTCACAGTGTTAAGTAAAATATGTTATTAAAATAAAATCCAATTGTATCTTTCTGACTATTGTTACTGAAAATTTTATTGCTTCTGTGAATTATGTTTCTGTCTACCAGTGCTCACTTAGAAGGCTCTGGTGTTAATTTTTTAATCCAATATTTTAATATAAGCTTTTATGCCAAATAGGCTTGCTAAGTATTGTGGACAGTGGACTAATTAATAATAAATAAACATTATTAGATGATTGTATGATTCCTAAAATAGTCTGCCTATAGTTCTAAAAGCTCTACTAAATAGTATTTTATTTTCTTGTTAAAGAAGGGCTTTACTTATAACGGTTTCTGCTGGCGTATATTCGTCTTTCTCTCTGTGTGTGTTTGTGTGTATGTGCATGCAATATTTGATTTTTATCTATTTTAAACTTTAATCTTGAGGATAGAGAGATAGCTCAGCCAGCAGTTAAGAGCACTGACTGCTCTTGCAGAGGGCCTAGGTTCGATTTCCAGTACCTACATGGTGGCTTAACAATCATATGTAATTCCAGTTCCAAGGAAATCCAATGCTGTCTTCTGATGTTCACCAGCATTGCATGACACAGGTGTACTTACACACATGCAGGCACTATACTCATACACATAAAATAAAAATAATAAAATATTTTAATAAAAGAAAAATAATTAAACTTTCTTAATTTTAACTTTTCAATTGGCTAGGAAAAAATTAGGCTGAATAACCAGTATTAAGATCCAAACTTTTTTTTTTTTTTGGTCTTTTCGAGACAGGGTCTCCCTGTAGCCCCAGCTGGCCTGGAAATCACTCTGTAGACCAGGCTGGCCTTGAACTCACAAAGATCTGCCTGCCTCTGCCTCCCGAGTGCTAGGATTAAAGTCGTGTGCCACCATGCCCGGCTCAAGATCCAAACATTTTACAAATGCTTTCACTCAAGCAATTTCCTTTTACAGAGGTGTGTTCTCAGTACAGTATTGAAGGCATTCATTCATTCATTTATTAGAAAACAAGTTCTGCCTCCAAAGTATTCAACTCAGTAGTTTTTCCAGTAAACACTGAATATTCCTCACATGCCAATTTTGTTTACATGAGTTTCATATAATTTTTTGCTTAGTGTTACCACAATTCTGCTCATGTTATGTTTTATTGTTAGTCCTGCTATCACTATTACTGGTTTTATTGAATATTTATTTATTTATTCATTCTTTTATTTTTATTTTATATATGAGTGTTATGCCTGAATGTCTGTAAGGGTACCCATCATGCAGTGCCCATGGAAGATAGGAGAGGACATTGGATTCCCTGGAACTGAAGTTGTAGATGGTTGTTAGCTGCTGTATCAGTAATGGGATTCAAACCCAGGTCTTCTGCAACAACAGCCAGTTGCTCTTAACACTACGGCTTTATTTGTATATGTATAGATATATATATATATATATATATATATATAATGGCAGCAAACAGGCTTACTAGCTTGTGAATTTTTAATATTTTATTTGAGGGGAATCAAGATATACTAAGTCAAGGAGAAAAACTTGTAAATTTGATAGAAAGTTAGAATGAATATTGCAGTGATTTTGAGCCAATTTTACTGAAATTGTTTATAATGACACACATTTAAACATAAATGAAGGCGAAATGTGCTTTCCTGCATGCCATGTAGCATAGGCAGTTAGCACAAAGTAAAACCAAAATGTTCCAAAGGTAAGGTTAAAAATAAAATCATAGAGGCTTTGTAGTGTTCAACTGAACTGCTGTGTATTTTCCAGCATTGAACTCTTTATTTTAAGCTTAACTCTGTCCTGTTTCTCCACTGATGATAAAATACCAGTGGAAACAAGCTGGCTTCCTCGTGTTTCCTTACTGGTCTTATGTTAGGAAAGCCCAAACAAAACAGAATATTTCATATAACATTTTCCCTATTAAGGAGGTCAGAGAAGAATGTTTATTTCTGAAAAGCCACCTTTACTCTAGGTGCCCACACTCTAGGAAGTCAGCTTTTAGGCTCATGCAGCCATAGAAATGTTACCAGAATCTTCAGAATGGCAAGAAATGACTTTCTCAAGATAGCTTGTCAGTTTTTTCTCCTAGGAATTGGCTGGGGTTCAGTGCTTTCTTTGGTCTTATTTGAATGGTGTTTTATCAGTCAGACAAAATAATCTTCAACTATTAATATCGTTCTGCTAAAACAGTTTAGAATAAAGATTTAATGTTCTCTTTTCAATGAAGAGCTTGTGCCTACCGTGCAGGACTGTAATAAAAGAGAAACAAATGAGGCAGCTCAAAGTTATAGCTCTCCATGGCTTTTAGTCCTCTCATACATTTTTATAAAACATACATCAGAACTTCTGAATTGTTAAATGGGTTATTTTTAATGCAATTGTATTCAGATAGACCTGAGGGTAACACTTCATCCTATTAGATTTCGCCATTCAGAACTGGCCTTCTCCTAGCTAACAGGGTTACTGCTGAACTTCTGTCCTCTGCTTTGTAGCTGAGAGAGGACAAGTGACACCAGCTTCCAGCTGATCTTCAAGTAAACCAGCTCAGCCTCCGGCACAAGTGCTTGCCCTGGGGCAAGCAGGCAGACAAGACACTTTTTTTTTGTCTGAGACCGGATTTCCCAGTAGCTCCAGCTGTCCTGGAATTCACTATGTAGACCAGGCTGGCCTTGAACTCACAAAGATCCACCCACCTCTGCCTCCTGAGTGCTAGGATTAAAGGCATGCGCCACCATGCCCGGCCCACCCATTTCTTTTCTAATCTGCAAAAGGAGACTGTAGGAATTGTTATTTTCAGATTCCTCAGTGGATTTAACAAGCCAATATGAGATTAAAGATACCATTTGAATTTTCCATATTGCTATTTTTTTATGATTTCCCCTCTCTGTCCATAGTAACCCTCTAGAGTTTCTAGAACAAGTAAAGTTTAGATTCAAAATTTCAGTAATGTGTTGTGCCTAAGAGCTAATAATTAGGATTAGATTAAGTAGGCAAAATAATCTTACAAAGGGACTCTCAAATGGCTAAATCCAGCATCAGTACCAAGAGATGTTGATAGAAGGGAGATTTGGGAGATTCAGATGAATCTCCCTTTATCAACACCTCTTGGTACTGCTGCTGGATGTGCAGGGTGTGCTTCAGTAGGGATTCTCTCTGGCCCAATCTGAACATTTAATAGCCTCAAGTGAAGGAGGAACACTGAGTACTCCAGAAATGGTGCTGTGGTTCTTACCTCTGGAAGTGTAACTGCTGGCCTAACATTCAGACATAACTAGAACTTAACCCTCAGGTCTTTTTCCTGGCCTCTTACTTGCTTGCTTGCTTGCTTGCTTGCTGAGTGAGAATAGAAGAGATCAGGATAGTCTGGTGTAAATTGATCACTGTGGCAGACTCTTAATTCTACTGAGCTCCTTGCATTAGAACAGACATCCCTAGTACACATTAGCCTCTCAGCATGACAGTGGGAACACCATACAGGAAGCCTGCTGAAGTCTTCAGGGAATCTTGAGTGCTTTGGGATGATTTATTTTCAGAAGATTTGAACAGGATCAGCTCAAGAGAAGATGGGAACATCCAGGAAGATGGGAAAGCAAAGTAGCAGGCTTCTTTTCCCTGTCAATAAATGGTCTCCCTGGAAAGCTGTCAGCAGCAAATATTTTATTCTATATGCTTTGGGAGTTGGGTGGTGGGCAGGGAGAGGATATGGACTGCTAGAAACATGTTTTTGTTTGTTTGTTTTGGCTTGATTTTGTTTTGGTTTGCTGTTCTCGTCATAAACTCCAACAAAATGCAATGATCCCAATAGGGGATAGGACCAGCCCTTGACAGACCCTATGTGATATGTGGGCTGCTTATTACAAAGTTGATCTCTTATCAAATTAAGGAGCAGCTCCAGATAGATTTGTCTCTGAAACAAAAATGACCCAAAAATGAAGTTTCTGAGTAATGGATACATAATGATCATATTAGACACAAGTTTAGAAAACTGCAAATTAGAGTGAAAGGGTTTAGCAGAACAAGATGTCCCAAGTTAATTAGATGGAGGTTTGCTGAGGTGTCATGTACCCAACTGTGAATCAGCTTCTTTTTACAGTTCAAAACAGTTATATTAGATATTATTAGGAATAGTTACTTAGAACAAAGCTGAGTTCCCTGGAATTCACTCAGTGAAAGATAAATTAAGTTCCAAGAAAGTGAAAATTAATAGTAATGTCTGTGGGCTTATACGTCCATGCATCTGTCCTTCTGTCCGTGTGTGTGTGTGTGTGTGTGTGTGTATGTGTGTTTGTATGTGAGCGTGTGTAGTGTGAATGTGTGTGTGTGTATGTGTGTTTGTATGTGAGCGTGTGTAGTGTGAATGTGTGTGTATGTGTGTGTGTATGTATGTGTGTGTGTGTTTGTATGAATGCATATGTGGGCATATCACTTGAGGAATTTTTGAGGAAATACAGAAGCAGTAAGTTCTTTTTTGTTAAGGGAATGTTATGAAACCACTGCAGTCTTTTTTTAATACAGTGGTTGTAATTATAACCACAGGGATATTGTGTTCTCAAACATTCAAGCTTCCTGATACTAGGTTGCCTGAAGCCAAGCTTTACATATGGATGTGTATAACAACGCCTCCTAGTCATCTCCTTCATCACTTGTCATTGGCCTTCCCTTCCTTCTTTGACAGTGGAAATGTCTTTATAGTCTGTATCTGGCATATTGCTTTTGTTCATTGTAGGTTCATTGTGTATATTTTAAAAGAGAACTCATAGGTCTTTGCACAGTGAATGCAAGGACCTGAAACAAGTGCATGAGGAAATGTATACTCATAGCAATGTCTGCTCTCCTTCCTAAATTTCTTCCTGCTGTTGGGAACAGTTGGGAAAAGGAAAATTAGATCCACTTGCATGCCAGCCAACTCTATTTTTAACACATGATTATTTTATTGGGGTATACATTAATTAATCCTGAAATAGGATCCTGTGTGACATTCAAAGTTGTGTTCAGTAGCTCAGAGTTTAAATATTTTAGTTTTACAACTCTGTTATGTTGGCAGCCAACAATGGTGTCTCAGTAAAGTCAGCATATGAACCCTGCTTGCGATGACATCTGGAAAGCTTGTTTTATCTATAAGCACAGTTGTAGACAAATGAAAGCAGACAGATGTAAGGCTGGGGTGGCATCTTCGCCTCGAGCACTCTCTGGCTGTACATTTTCCAGTGTGTCAAAAACAGGGAGCTTTTTGTCAGGGGTGAAATAAAAACATTCTGTCACATCCGTATACCAGCTACTCTGCTGACTTTTCTGTGGTGTAAAGCTGCATAGATTGTTCAAAAATTAACAAGAGGAAAAGTTGGGAGTCACCAAGACATGCCTGAGTATAAAGGGCACTTGACATCAAGGTAAAGGAAGAATTGGTGTAGTTTTACAATGTTGGTGACTACTGCTTTCTCCTGGGAGAGCCAGGCAGAACACAAGAGTCTAGTCAAAAGATGTCTAGGAATACCAGGGTGATTTTTCTTTTGCTGTATGCTTTATGGGGAAAATTTATTAGACACTGACTATATGTGGAGCAACCTGGGTAGCTGTTCCTGTATTAGTGTGGGTCATACTCATATATGAACACTTTTAACTCTGAAACCCAGACATCATTCAGGGACTATGTTCAAGCCTTAGGTCAAAAAGCATTCTGTAGGAAAATTTATAAAAGCAGCTTGCCTTTTACCCCACTCTTTTTAGTTTATTATAGAAATAATTGTCCCCCCAAAAAATAGTACAGATATATAATCTATATTATATATATATATTATATATATATTGGCTAGAATTTGGGTTAAAAAATATTTTTCTGGCTGGGTGTGGTTTGGCCACACACCCTGTATCCCAGCATGAGAGGACAGAGGACAAAGCAGAATCTCTGTGCGTTCAAGGCCCAGCCTCATCTGCATAACAAGGACCAGGCCAGTCTCAAAAAGAAAAGCAAAGAAAGAAACGATTCTATATACATATCTAAAATATGTATATCTCATATATATATATATATATATTGTTTGACATTCTTGATTCTGTAATAGCAATGGAATTAGCTATACCTGCTACAGGGTGTGAAATGAGTATTTTTATATCTAGAGATTTATGGCATATACTATATATACCATGTAAAGATTGCTAATTGTTTTAAAATATGTTCCACTGAAAGTTTAGGAAGCCTGGATGGAGTCCTGTTTAGCATCTGTTTAAGGACTAGTTTGCCCACTTCCAGTCAAAACCACATAGCTTTATAGTACTGGACTCTTGTATCAGAGAAAACCATGCAGATACATGTAGTTTAAAAGCAGTGAAATTATGGAAATGAAGGGAAGAGAAGAGAATTTAATGAAATGAAGTATAGTCTGTTGTTTGTGTCAGGGCAAAAGTCTCTATTGGTTTTAGCAGTAAAGTGTCTTTTTCAGTGGGTCAAGTTCATTGACAACATATTCTTCCCCTGTTATTAACAGGGGAAAATATATTTGGCCATTTCCTGGCCCATTCCTACCACACTATTATCAGTCCTCTCAGAATACGTGGTACTAAGATCTGCCAGGCCCTGGTAAGTGCCTTTGTGTGTTCAAAATGATCCTTTTTTGTTTTACATGCTGTTAGGCATGATGGAGAAAATATATGTGCAATCAAAAATGTACAACAAATTGCCATTTATACCTGTAAAGACTAAAAGGTCCAGTCAGATGGTTTGGTCAGTGTTAGTGACACCTGAGTAAACTGATGGACTAGCCAAAGAAAGCCCTTAGGCCTTTGCATGACTTCACTCACAGCCTTCTGAGGGGATCAGTGATTCTATTGCTATTCTCTGAAGCACCAGTCTGGGCCAAGAGTCCCCACATCTGATGATTTTAATACTCTAGAGGTTGATTGCTCTGAGTTTATTCATTGAGACTGGAAATAGAGGGAATCTTCCCTTAATTCCTCCCATCCCAGTTCTGCTGCAGAGCATTGGGGTTACAGTCAGCTGATTTCATAAATTATCTGTAGGCCATAGAATTCAGCAGCTAGAAAGATTTTATGTCTCATCATCCCTCTTAACTGATTTTAATGAATGACTGTGGAGAACTGAGAGTCTTGGAGTCAGTTTTTGCAGTCTGTTTCATCAGTGCCAACTTAGAGTTGAAACTGTTAAAATACAGACCATGATTCCTTCTCGTGTCACTCAACATAAGGTTTTTTTCCCTACTTTTTAGTTGGGGTTTGTAGAGCTGAATCTTTTAGAAAATTTAAAAATGTTTGCCAACACTGTGGATGACACAGTGGGATGTAATAGCTAGTAGAGACCTTGTGCTGATACCAGTTTGATTTAGTTGTAAGTTAAATGATTCTGATAAATCTACCATAGCATTATTTATTCATCTTGATTTAATTAGCAATATCCCTTATAATGCAGTCTCTTAGAAGACTATGTTTGGACAAGAATAAAATTGTTCTCTTAGAAACATTAAAATGAAATTATCAATCGCTAATGTTTCCATGGTGTAGTAAATGTTAATTTGTCATTGACACATGTTGATGTTATAATTTGATAATTGTATTATTATGGATAGCATTGTTAGTGGCTAGCATGTACCACATGCAGTACTAAGCATTTTACATGTGTGCATATCTAACATTTCTACAGGGTAAAATTTTCAGAACTTAGATCATCACATGATAAGTTAGATCATCAAATGATCTAAGTTAGATCATCATCTCACAATGATCCCATGAAATTGATGCTGTTGTTTCAGTATCACCATCACTTTGAGGACAGAGGTGTCTATGCTCATATATCTCTGCATATTGGATTTTGTTGGGGGCAGCATTAGCTTCTTTTTCAGTATCGACATTAACTGTCTATTGAAAATATATTTATAAACATTATTTAGTACATAGTTCCTACTCATATCTTACCAGTTGGCAAATTAACAGTAGCATCAGTGATGGTGGTGATCTACATAAGACACTTTGGTCAAGCACAGGGTTTTGTCTACTGGTGAGACAAGGCAAGTCTGGGATCCCTCTAAGTTTGTGGTGCTGAGTTCCTGGGGTTGGAACTCCACTTCTGCCATTTTGAGCCTTCTGGCTTTGCTGTGCCATGTGTAATTACCCTTAAAACAGGGGTATTATTACTAGGACCTACTTGGTGAAGATATTACATATATTAAAAGTCAAAATATGCAGAAATCAATAGAATCTGCCATATAGTAAACACTATGCATATTAGCTGCTATAATTATTTTTACAATAACAAGCTGATGCTTGTGGGACTCAGCTTATAATTTTTAGCCTACAGTAAACACTTGAAACATTGATATCTGTGGTGCAGTGAAATAAGAAATTATTTCTCTGGAATTGTCAATTATAATTGTTGTCTCTGATACTGATCAATAATATCTAAACAGAGCCTTCTAAGCGAATATAACACTATAATTGTAGAATTTATATGGTAGCTATCTAAGTATTCAACTATAAAATTCTTTCAAATTTTTTGTATAGTTGAAAAATTTAATAACAATTGGGAGAGGAAGAGCATTAGAACTCTGTGTTGTGGAAGGAAAAATAATGCTCTTTGAAACTTTTCCTAGGCCCTGTGTTTTTGTCCAGACCCATGTCAGTTGAAGCAGTATAGAATATACCCTTGAAAAGAATACACACCCCGAAATACCATTTTCATCTAACTTGGAGATATATTTCCAGCCTCTAACTTTTTCTATTTTGGCATCCTTTTGGGTTTTTGTTGTCTGTTTATTATCAGCATCATGTGTCTTCTCCTAAGGCCTGCAAGATCTTTAAGAAAGCTGACAGTGCAAGGAGCCATAAGATAGTTACTTCAGGTTAATACCCCTTTTCACAATGGCATGCTTTTGTAAGTTTTAGGCATTTGCCAGCAGTTACGCAGTTAATGTCGAACCCACATTTTCTGAAGGTAATATGCAGCTGTATGTTAGATGGTCTATACTTTTTACAGCTATAATTCCTTTGATCTTATAATTGATGTTAAAAGTTATTTCCAAGCTGAATATTCCCTTATGCTAACACTCTTCATTAAAGAATAAAATCAGAAATTAGGTTATAGATGACATTGAAGGAAAAGGCAGCATTTTATAACTGTGAAGCATAAACATTCAGTTGAAAACATTCAAATTCTGTGTTATTTATGTCATGTTCCTTTTAAGGAAATGGTACATTTCTTATCACAGTGACATTATAAAGTATCCCTTTCTTCCCACATCAGACCCTGAATCTTGTATTGAATTAAGGTTCTACAGTGAGTGAAGGGCATCATTCAGCTGAAGAGTGGCCACCCAAAGTGACTAGAGTGATGAAAGTCAGCAAACAAGCAAGCCATTAGGTGATCATCTGAAGGCACTGACAGTACTTGGTGTGGAGGATAGCCTACCAGGGTCCATCTCTCTCCTCCCTATCTCTAAAGGGCTTCTACAGGAAGCAGACTGATTCTGTTAATGCCTCCAGGGACTGGAACTTACAGGAAGGCAGATTTAACTCAGTGGAAGAAAGGCATCTAGGGGGCTGGCGAGATGGCTCAGCGGTTAAGAGCACTGGCTGCTCTTGCAGAGGACCCAGGGATGATTCCCAGCATGCACGTGGTGGCTAACAACCAGCTGTAACTCACTCAGTTCCAGGGGATCTGATGCCCTCTTCTGACCTCTGCAAACATTGCATGACACAAGGGCATTTATATACATGCAGGCAATACATCCATACACACAATGTAAAATAACAAAAGAAAGGCATATAGCAGTGAACCAGTGAACGCTATGAAATAAATGAAACAAACTACCTCAATGTAATGAGCCAGAGTAGCTGGGGTGGGGGTGGGGATTCTGCCTGACTACTGTCATCTGTTTATAGTGTAGGGAAGGTGTCTGGGGTCCACTGAAGTGTTTTTCTAAAAGTAATAGTTATAATTACTAAGTACCTACAAAAAAGTCATGCTAAGAAATTCTTTTGGGAGCTGGGTACCCAACAAGAACAGGGAAATATTTGTCCTGGGGGTCAATTCAAAACTAAGGACAAGTCCTACCGATCTACTTTGGAACTACACAGGAAATGACTTGTCTTTGGAAATGATATGAGGGAAATCACCTCCTAATTTGGGACTATGATATAAATTAAGTATGTTAGTTTTGTTTAAGGCAGGGTCTCACTATATATCCCTGACTGGCTTAGAACTTGCTATGTGGACCAAAGGAGCTTGAACTTGTGCTAATCCTCCTGCCTCTGCCTCCAGAATGTGGGATTATAATTGTGCTTTTATTAGAGTTTTGATAAAAATTAATTATATAATGTTGAAGCCAAATTAAAATTTATTTTATTTTTGTAGGATTATAAGGAAATAGGCTAGCTCTATCAAATGTCTCCGAATGAAGAGGCTCAGTTTTTAGTATATTTGGAGCTACAAGAAAATCATGCAGAATTTTTTGTTTATTGGTTTGTTTTGGAAAGGCAAGCACAAACAGGCAACATTTTAAAGATGAGTTTATGTAACAAACTAAGAAAATAATTCTCTCTATTGGACAACTATTTAAGCTTGACAGTAATCACTGATAGTCTTACTGAGACTTGTCTTGACTCTTGCTTACAGTTTTTTTTAAGGCTGGTTTGTTGAATTATGAGAAGGCAGAGTTTTGTTTTTGTCACATATTTATCAAGGGATATTTGTCTTGAAAAGCAAATATTACCCAGCACTTTGGAAGCAGAGGAAGTTAGGTCTCTGTGAATTCAAGGCTAGCCTGGTCTGCATGATGAGTCCCAGGCCAGCCACAGCTACATAGTGGGACCCCATCTCAAACAAATGAAAACAAAGTCAAATAAAAAAAGGTAAATACTGACCATGAAAGGTGCTGAGAAAAGAATTCTAAAACTGCACAGTGCTTCACCCATTCTCCAAGGAAAAGTCTTTCTTGAGTTATCACACACACACACACACACACACACACACACACACACACACAAAGAGTCCTTAGTGGAGTGACACACTTAATTGGGATACTCTTATTTTGGTTCTAGTTAAATATCAGGGACCCTCTTGAGGACTCCTAAGTGTACCTTTCTTCTGGTATTCTGCTTCCAACTGACCCTCACTGTTCATTCCTGCTATAGAATTGGGAGTAAGACTCACAGGCTGGGAAGTTTGGGTCATTTCATAGCCTTTGTTTTATTATATACATAGCATGATTTCAAGAATGATAGTGTGATTATATTGTAAATAGCAACATACAATGAGCAGAACTTGGTATGTTTAGGAAGAACATTGGATTCTGGCATACTAATGCATCTCATTTATTAACTGCTATATGGAGGACAGAGCTTATAATTTATAAATTTAAAGTTGTTATGATGACTTGTGTTTGCTGCCCTCAGGAAACTCACAAATCAGTGGGAGACAGTGTCAAATCAAACTGTAAGAAATTCTTGAAAAAGAGCAATACATAGAGATTTTAGAAAGCAAGTCACTGGGAGGACTTCAAGAATTGCTTCCTTGATGAAGCGAGCTTCAAGCAGAGACCTGAAAGAGGAGTTGCAGTTAATGAGAGAAGTGGTGGTCATGGCAGGAACTAGGGATGGGGACCATGCTGCTGTATCCCAGGTGTACAGAGGAGAAATTCAGTGATGGCATAAGGCCTGTGTTAGGAGATTTTATATATATAGATATATATATATATATATATATATATAATATGATATATGTATATATATAATTTGCTGTTTGGGCTCTGCTGCTGTTTCTCATAATCCTTCTGGATCATGCCTAGGATAACCACACAAGGCTCTTGTCATTGTATTGAATCATAATCAGCTGTGAACCCTTCCATTAGCTATAGACCTAAACATGGTGTCAGTGTGTCAGCTCCTGGTGGCAGAACTTGAGGAGGAAACCCTGTCAGTGTTGGATGGTGGATGGAGCAAGCCTGTGGCTCACCAGCTTCTTTGTCCAGGCTGCCCTAGGTAGTAGGGGCTTGATAGGAGATTTCTTGGACATGGGAATTATTTCACTGTTGACAGAAAGGCATGGCGCATTTGATTAAATTAAGAACATGTGTATGCTTGAAAAAGTGAGCTAATGTAGGAAAATTCATTGAAAGGATTTATGGTGAATTGATTAAAATTTTTCTGTATAGAAACCCCTTCCAGCTTAGCACTTAGAATGGTAAGACTCTGTGTGCAGCTATGTGCAGCACTTGCTTTTACAGTAAGCATCTGGGGGACTTTTCTTCCCTTAGAACATCCTCCTCTTCTGTAGCATACTGTTGCTACAGTTCATAAGTTGAATTGCATAGAGGAAAGAGGATAAAGGACACTATTTGATTTATTAATTTCTAGTGGATTAGAACTACAAATGTTTGCTATGTTTTTAATTTGAGAAGTAGAGAGAATCACAGCAGCTTTTAATTATGCATTTTGTGTAATGCAGCTCTGAATAGAGCAGAACAAAATTAAAATTGTGGATCAAATACTTAAATCTGAGTGGATGCTAAAGTGAGCTGTAGTGTAATGCTAATGGTTTTGCGTCTTCCTGGCATTATGTCAATAATGGCTCTAATCACATTAAGTACAGAGCCCATTAGCTTTTACTTTGCAGCAGCATGTACAATATCAACATACTCTGAGTTTTGAAATAACTTTGGACTTTTAAAAAATTCCTGTGTTCAGGCCTAGAGGCAAATATGTACCATGTGTGTTGTGAAAGTAGGTGGGTATACAATGCTATTTATATACACAACATTGTTCTTTATTAGTATAGGTAGATTAATTGTACCTAACATTATGCCTTGAAAAATGCAACCTAATGCACTTATCTTCATAAATTTAATAAACTTGTGCTATTTTCATGAGAATAAAGCTTTTCTGAAATTCAGTATCACATAAAATTAGATCTTGTATAGTATTCATACCTAGAGAGATGAAAGGCCTTTTCATCTTTGCTTGGTTCTCAAATGGTATGGTATCTTCTATCTCACTTTATATGGTTCCATTTTTATGTAAGAGCTAGAGTAGCTATGTCTGGTTGAAATTCTTTGGCTTCAGATATATTTTGGGTCCATTTTAGAAGAGCACTGACATCATGAGTATACCATGTGGTGTTATCCTGGGCTTCCTAATTCTTGGAAGAGGGATAATGAGACCAGCACAGGAGTATTTCTTTTAATAACTGGGTTTTGGTTGGGAGAAATATTCACTGTCTTAAAACTTTCTACAAATTTAACTTTTTCAAGTATAACTAAAACATATTGCCCTTTTCTGATACTATACTACATAAAGATAAATGAGATTTTAAACAGCAGTGATTCTGAAGTATTCTATTCTCAATCTATGTATGACTTGATTCATTATCTTCCTCACCAAGCCTCTTTCCTCCAACACATACCCAAGAACACCCAGTCAACAATAGGAAGGGTTCATCCTTGAGGTTCTCTTTCTGAATTCCACTATCTGAATTCACAAGTAAATAGTGTTACTTCGGCTTTCTTCATGCCCCTTGAGTCTACTCCTTCCTGTTTACCCCAGTGTCAGTATGTACCCTCCTTCTCTCTTATCTGATTCATATCTAATTTTCCTAGATATTCTTTTCTCTGCTTTAAACCCATTATTAATAGGTTTAAAGAGAGTCCTGTATAGTAATTTGTATAGGGAGTTAATTTCTTTTTTCCTATGAAGTATTAACTTAAATTAATTTACATAATTATAACTATATGATATGCAAAGGTAAGTTGACTTGTTTAATTTTTACAGTTGATCACTATGTATTTCATTGGTTCAGGTTGTAAGTTACAGTTACCTTAGAACTTGAAAGCAGATGTTATTTCAAAGTTGGGTGTCTTCTCTGTTTATCTTTGGTATCACAGATGCAAATAATTTGGAGAAACATCACGCAGGTTTTTAAATGATTCAGATAAGCTACAATATTATGCAGGATATATCACACAATCCCCAAATGGTAAGAAATTGCTCAGTGGATCTTAAAATATTTTAAGTCCTTCATCATCATCATCAGTCATCATCTCTTAATGAAATACTTAGGAGTTAAATTAAAATCTTTTTGGATTGGGGCACAGTAAAGTGATTGCTCAAGTTTTCTTTGATGGAAGTTTAACCAATTCCAGGAGAACTCCAGTTCCAGGGGAATCCGACACCCTCTTCTGACCTCCGCGGCATTGCACGACACAGGTGCACAGACTTGCATGCAGACAGTACATTCATACACATGCAGAAATAAATTTTAAAAAATGTTTCTAGAATGGCTTCTTGCCTGCAGTAATCCACTGTGGTGAATATTGTTCTTTCTCCTGCACTCTGGGAACCCCTCACAGAAAAGGAGTAGGAGCTTCTAGTGTCCAACTAGTTGCTCGGCCAGCTCTTCAGTAGCCTCCTGGAAGTATGTCCTCAGTCACTGTTTCCTCAGGGAATAGATTTAGTTCCCTATTCTATGCTGCTCCTCTCTGTGGAGGACCCACAGGAGTCTCACACTTCTACTCTGTGCAACACACCTCCACAATTTCAAATGGCCCCAGACTTTTGATACCTGCAAATATTACCGGCAAATCCATATCAAGGGAACCATAACCAAAATTTTTGCATTCCGCCTCTTACATTAAGTAGCTGTTTTTCAAAATGTCCCCTTGTTAACCATTCATTTAATATTCATTAGCACCTCCAAAGACAGAACTCGAGGGTGTGTCCTATGAGTTCTAACTTCAATAAAAGTCTTTGTTCCCAAGAGACTTAAAAAGAGGAAGGAATATAAGATGTGGCCAATACTTGTATTTAAATTTTTCTCATAAAATTTGAAGGTTAGAGATTGGCTTAGAATGAAAACCATAGGGAAGTCGGTCTGAAAGGAGGTAGGAGAGGAGCAAATTCTCAGAGAATAGATATAGACAACAACCTAGGTGAAGGTAAAGCCTAGGGCTGCTTTTCCTAACCCTCATCACTCTGTCAGACAGAGGCAGAGCAATGTCTCATTCCGTTGCTTTCTTCCTTCTTCCTCCAGGTACTGTGAAGAAGAAGAAGAAAAAGGATGAGGTTACATACCTGCACTATTCTAAAGTTCTTTTGTGTCATTGCAGGAAAATCTCTGTATTTGTGAGCCCTCTACAATGTATCCTCAGAGATCCTAGGAGAATCATCCACATATTGTATTGCTGTAGGAGTACATACTTTGAACATATTATTAATTCAGTAACCAAGTGTGACTGTAATAATTGTTTTTACAGCTGATGTTCATTCTTATTAGCATCTGAACTTCTTCTTTCAAAGCTTCTTGTTGCTGTAAGTTGAAAATAAGAGTTACTTCTGGGCTGGAGAGATGGCCTAGCGATTAAGAGCGCTGACTGCTCTTGTAGAGGACCCAGGTTCGATCCCCAGCACCCACATGGCGGCCAAGAACCGTCTTTGACTCCAGTTCCAGGGGAATCCGACACCTTCTTCTGACCTCTGCAGCATTGCATGACACAGGTGCACAGACCTACAAACAGACAGTACATTCATACACATAAAAAAAAAAAAAGGTTCTTAATACTTAAAAAAAAAAGTTACTTCTAACAAACTGATAGATACTATACATACTACCTAGTTGGTCAAAAGTTTAAAATATAAAAAGTACACAGATGGGGCTGGAGAGATAGCCTAGCGGTTAAGAGCACTGACTGCTCTTGCAGAAGACCCGGGTTCAATCCCCAGCACCCACATGGCAGCTGAGAACTGTCTGTAACTCCAATTCCAGGAGAACTCCAGTTCCAGGGGAATCTGAGACCCTCTTCTGACCTCCGCGGCATTGCACTACACGGGTGCACAAACCTACATGCAGATAGTATACTCATGTACATACAAAAATAAATAAAATTTAAAAAAATTTTTAAAGTACACAGAGATATAAATTTTAATATTCAGTAGCAAAAGGCTGAATAGTAAATAATTGAAAATGTAAGATTTTAAACTAGATTTATATTCATTTCATCAGCATGCTATGTGCTAGTTGCTTTGAACATAAAGGTGAAAAGTTGCTGTCCCTACTGTCATGCAAACCAACAATTATAATACTCTATGATATTTGTGCTGCTGGAAATATGGAAAAGTAGAAGCTACAAGAGTGCACTTTGCTGTCAGAAGTGAGCCTAAATGTTTCTCCCACTTTCCATTAATTGTGTCACCTTGAATAAATTTTTTTAACTTCCCAACCTACCTTATGGCAGTGTGGGGGAAATTATTCTATATGTCTATATGCTATATATGAAATGCATAATGGAATACATCATAGAAAGAAAATATGCAAAAGATACTAGCTGGTGTTACTACAACATTAGTAAGAGGAGCTTCTGAATGTGCCCTGGGCTAGCACAGATGGCACCCTATAAGAGGTAGGTGTTATGTGGTATGATATTCAAAAAATGGAAATGTAAGTTCCTCAGAACAAAATGTCCTGTACAGGCTAACAGAAAAACATCCAATAGCTTAGAATCAGAAGTCATAGGCCCTTTCCAGGATCTTTATAAGTCAGTGTTGCTGAAGCATATGGAGGAGATAAACCTGTCAGGGAGCCTGCAATCCTCTTTTGAAAGCTTGATTATCTATTTTAAAAAGTATCTTGAATTTATACTCTGTTGCATTTATCTTGAGTGCTTGTAGTTTAGATAGTCCATTAAGATGTGGCAAAAATGTTAATGTTAAATTTCCATTTTTCTTTCTATTATTTAAATTTTGTTAGATATTATAAAAAAGTATATATTATTGTAGTAGTACATGTACACAGTTTGTACATGATATTTAGCCAGTAACTAAGTGTGGCTACAATTAACCTTATGGCTTGTGTTTAATTCTTACTGGCATCTGTTTATATTAATTGCTGCCTGGCTCTACCCATTATTTAAAAACTTTAATATCATTTCTGTAAATAAGAATACCAGTGTGGTCCTATAAACTCATCCTTGTCATGAGTTTGTTGACGACTCTTTGGGTTCTAGGAGGCTACTGGGGAATAGCAAGGGAGTGAAAAATCTTGTGTTAGAATTTCCATTGAATCATCCTGAGGGCTAAATGAGCACTGAGAGAAACTGTCGGAAGATATCATTTCCTGGTTTATTTATATCTCAGAATGACATTCTCAGTTGAGGAACAATATCCCCTATATTGATGGAAGACTTGTGGAAACAGAAAACATGGTAGTTTTAACTCTCCGAGTGTCAGTGAACAGAAAAGATTGACTTTTTTATTTTTTTTATTTTATTTATTTTTGTATGTGTATGAATGTACTGTCTGCATGTAGGTTTGTGCACCCGTGTCATGCAATGCCGTGGAGGTCAGAAGAGGGTCTCAGATTCCCCTGGAACTGGAGTTCTCCTGGAATTGGAGTTGCAGACGGTTCTCAGCCGCCATGTGGGTGCTGGGGATCCAACCCGGGTCTTCTGCAAGAGCAGTCACTGCTCTTAACCGCTAGGCTATCTCTCCAGCCCCAAGATTGACTTTTTTTTAAAGGAGACGTGGATTGTATCATAATACATGATATTATATTTACAAAAAGAACACAAACACAAAGTCAAGGCAAAAATTACAGATACTTTCAAAATATTCAAAGACAGGAAAAATAGATATGTTCAGGAAACTAGCAGTATTACACACTTAAATGAGTCTAATCACCTGGATGACGCTGTTCAGGCAGTGCATGATAGAGTAGATGCTCGGACACTGGCCTGCATGCCCTACCACTTGAGTATATACCATCTGAACTTCAGCCTAGGCATAATCAATAAATAAGCTTTAAATGTATGTATGTATGTATGTATGTATGTATGTATTGATTGATTGATCATAAAGAGTTATTAGTTACTAGCCTTTGCAGTTATTCTTTGTGTTCCTGAGTTATGAATTCTACCATTTACACAAAGAATTAGAAAGTAATCTCTTGTCATTGTTGATATCTATCCCTTATTCATGATAAATGGGAATTTAATTTAAAATTTTTTCAGTATGGTGTAGTACCACATTGTAGACAACTGTTTCATTTGGATAGTGTAGTCAAGGGATTTAATGGACATTTGGATTATACTCAACAGTGGCAAATTATCAATGTAGCAATTTTTCTTTACCTTCCCAAATGATGTCAAAACACCTTATTCACTCTTATTGTGTCTCCTGAACATTGACATGTCTCATTTTCTCTTAGACTTTCTGCTTCCTGTTACGCACAGGTAGCACACATGTCTGTAAATCTACTCGCACTGTAGACTCCTATTTTCTGACCTAAAATGGAATGAGTGATCAAGAAACACCAAGTTGTTTTCAGGAGTCAAAATGGATGAAGGCCAGTAAGGAATGTGAGGAAGCCCTGGGCTCTGAATTGGAGGGTCAACAAAGTTGTCAGTTTAAAAAAAAGTAGGGAGATTAAACAATAGTTGAAGAAAAGAAGCTTCAAGTAGGACAGGATCTGAAGCAGGAAAGAGAGAGCTTCAGATAACTGAAAGTCATGAACAAAACAAGGAAAGAGAGGGGCATTTGTTTCTGGTGTGCTAGGGCATAGTGAAGCAGGGAACATACTCTAATAAAGAGCCTTTCACATTGTGAGCTAATCTTTCCCGTTTCCATTGTGGAACAGGAGAACATAGCTGGAAGACAGCTTGATTCCTGACTATTTAAGGAATGCTTTTTGCACATGTTTTCTGTTCTTCACTATATGAACTTTTTTTTTCTGTTTTAACAGGTTTCTGTTTTTCCTTCTTTTTTACCTCACCTAGTCTTTTGACTCTTAGTTCCCTGCTTACATCAGCTTACACCCAAAAACAAAAGTTTAAAGCAAACTTTATAAAAGGGCAAGACGTGCCTTACTCCTAGCACTCACTCAGGAGGCAGAGGCAGGTGGATCTTTGTGAGTTCAAGGCCAGCCTGGTCTACAGAGTGAGTTCCAGGAAAGCTGGGGCTACAGGGAGACCCTGTCTCAAAAATAAAAAATAAAAGGGCAAGACATTATAGGTGAGTGTAGGTACCTCTATCCCAATATTAAAGCTGGGATAGTTGATGCAAAAAATCTCCCAAGAGGTCGTTCCTGAACCATTATTAGCATGGACCTCTGTATTCTTATTATAAAGCCAAACTGAATTAACATTGGCAGATTATGTACTAGCAGGCACGAGTAACTTTTTTCTTAGTCTAGGTGGTTTTGTGTTAAGAAAAATTAAAAAAAAAAACCAGAAAGAATGTGAGTGGAGAGATTCTGGATTAGCTCGGAGACAACAGGAAGATTTCTGTGAAAGTGGGAGTAGAAAAAGCAATCCATAGACTTCCCTATGAACACTCATTAAATGTTAGTAAGCACTGCATGTTATGAAAGGCAGGAGGCTTGGAGTTTATCTTGTTAGCTGTGAAGACAGCTGGCTGGATATGAATGAAATCAAGGAAGAGCATTTAAAAATTTTTGTTGGAAACCAGAAGTAAGAGTCTGTTCACTCTTATACCTTGAAGGAGAACACACTCAGAATTTATGAATTGCAGGCACAGCAAAGGTAAGTGAACAGAGCTCAGTGGCCGGTAGAAGAGGTGATAAATGAAATCTCTTATATCTGAGTAAATCTCCAAGAAGGGAAGATCCACTGACAGTGTGTAAAATCATGTAGCTGACATTGAGGTCTCTTGTGCTTTGGTAACCTTAAATCGCTGGAGTGAGCCATCACTTGAGCACCACTAGAGTCCCGTGTCTTGACAGGAGGCATACTTGAGATACTCAGAAACCTCCTATGCACTCCAAGTCATCCTGGGTCATTGGTATGCAAGCACTGGAGCCTCACTTTGGAGGCTCTTACAGGATTAGTAAAATATTTACAGAAGGACCTGTAATGGAGGCTTCAGTTTTTAGATATTTGGCCCCAATCACACCATAAATCTTTATCTAAGTAGCTTTCCTGTTCTCTGAAAGAAGTTTCCCCACATGTCTCCCAGAGAAACAGAAGCAGTTTGCTGACATACTTGTATTTAGAGCACAGAAGTGTCAGGTTTCTGTGCACACATGTGTTCTTGTTCTTACAGATACACATAAACAGATCAACAGCGGGGTGATGGGATCATTTTTTTTTTTAAAGATGTGTCATTGAGTCAATTGAATGACATTTACATGTAAAATATACAGAAATGGATCCTATTACTTAGGATCTCTACTCTGGATGTTTTACATGAAATTTAGGGGAACTTGAAGTGATCAGAGTAGGTCATCCACTAACTAAAGAAGAATATTGATATGATTTAAAAATGTCCCACCTCTGCCCTTTAAAGTCTTCTTGTATCTCTTAATAGTTTAGTATCTTATCTACTCCCTTAGTAGATTACATTGTATAATAGGATTTCTAAGATCTTAGTTAATCATTGGGATAAGCTAAGGCTACAGGCATTTACATGAACAAACATATATCCATTGCCCACCATGTACCTAAAAGTCTTTGAGGACTTTTGTGAGCATATGGAATCTAACTCGGTCCTAACAATAGCCTCCAAATTGGGGAGGGGGGGTCTTTAACATCCTGGAAGTTGAGGTCATACAACTAATGAGTAAAAAATTTGGTGTTGAAGCAAGTGGGAGCCTCTGCACCCCATGCTGTGTGTGCTGTGTTGTTTTAGTGGGATATGGCTTCCTTTCCTTATTTCCAAAGGGAGACCTGAGGGTTGTTAGAACCAGAGTTAACCTTGGGTGCCCTGGTCATCGCTTCCCATCACTTGCACTGTGTTTTTCTGTGCTGCTATCTGGTTAGTTGTGACTTTTCTGTGAAATGCCTTGGAGTTGACTTTTGATACATTACCAACTTCGATAAAATATTTATTCTATAATGTAAAATTTGCCAAAAATGTTTTAAAATGTACTTGAAGACAAATAGCAATATTTACCTGGTGACAGCTGAAATAATATATTAGATAAATATTGATACATGTATGTTTGTGTTTTCACTCCGTTTCCTTTTATATTCTTTTTCAAAGTCCCATCAGAGGTGAGTAACAGGGCTTGCAGATACAGCCATTGGAAGTCGGTGCAATTTGTGGGTTGTACACATGAAAAATATGTAACACAATATACGTATCTGCCATGGTTGTTTTTTTTTTAATTTGCTGATAAGTACATGCCTAGTTTTCCACTTGATTGACCTGTGATTAATTGCGTGTCTCGTTGTCCCCAATACAAGAATTCCAGCCTGTCTTCCCTGTGTGTGTCAGTGCAGCTGCTGTTTGTTGCTGCATGTGTGGGAACCTCGCATCAGGATCCAGGTCTTGTTCTCTTACCATTTTCTGCCTGTTTCTGTAAAAAACTGTAATATTCTTGGATCAGCAGTTTTTGCAAAGAGGTGTGTTCTTCCCACTTAGAGGGATGAAAGACTGCCATGTTTTGTTTTACCCAGAGCCTTCAAATCCAACCTCCACTCTCACTAAAATCCATAGAGTGCTTTACCCTAAAGACACAGAAAACAAGTGTAGCACCCATGGCCGGGAACTTCACTTTCAAAGGCCTGGAAACTTCTAGAATATTGTTTATAAAGTATGGCTCAATTGGGAATCCTGGACATTGCTTTGTTTTGTTTCTCTTCTAGCTATATGGGGGCATGACACTCTTACAGACAGAGGAACAGAAATTCTCCATTTAAACCTAATATCTTTTTCACTTAAATAAGGATTACTACCTTGATTATTGGCTTTATTCACAAGAGACTACAGGGTTTCTGTCCCTGCCTCACCCATTTGACACGGAATGGGAATGTGTTTTCTTTTGCCCTGTCTTTCCTCAGCAGGGGTGCTCTTACGAATACCAGAAAGCTAAATGGAAGGACAGTGTATGTATTTGCTCATTGTTCTCCCCTCCCTGCAAACTGGAGCTGAAATGCAGTTTGTAGCCTTCATATTGTACTTAGTGATAGCATAATTAAGGGAACTAATGCATGTGAAGTGTCTTTTCCTATGGTGACTGGTGCATAGCGAGTGCTCCCAAAAGTAGTAGCTGTTCCTTTTTATGCTAGCCAAATTCTTCTCTTTTTCTTTTTCATACAAATTTATGATAGCCCCTTAGTTAAGTCTGAAGCCCTACTTCTGCCTTGACATAAGACTTTGGGAAGTGCTGACTTGAAATAAGACTTTTATATATTTTTACATGTAGTTCATAGATTGGCTTTTTAAATAAAATGCTGTTGATTACTTAATCCTAGAATCAATCATCCCATGATTCTAGCAGATTGCCATAAATAAATAGCAGAGGAATACTTGTAGGGCAAGAATTTCCAGGCCAGTTTCAGACAACTACAAAGATTCTCTTCTACCCTTTTGAATACAAAATCAAAACCAAGAGATCTGTGAATACTTCATTATTGGTCTTTGTTATTATTACAGGTGAATGTTAGAAGGGACCACAAAAGCTACTTTTGAAAAATGATTAGTTGAATTTTCTAATAAATAACATTTCATTTTAATGGAAGTTCTCTGAAGGAAATGAAACTAGACATAGTCCCTGGGCTTCTAAGATCCTTAATCTTGTGAATGTATTATTGCACAGTTTATAATAGTAGTGTTTGTTTCCTCTTAGGTACCTGTAATTTTTTTTTGTTTGTTTTAACTTAACCTAATTTGATAATGCAGAGGCCATTATAAACCATGCCTCCCAGTACTCAGAGATAACTATTCCCCTTCTGCATACTTTGCCCTCCCTTTCCTGAATCAAAGAGTAAGGTGGATATTGGGCCATCCAGTGCTCTGTTTTTTTTGTTCTTTAGCTCTGGGGCATAAAAGTGAAACAGTGGTAGGTGTCTAGGAAAACATTGCCACCAAAGGCCTTAACTGCCACCCTCAGAAAGATGCACTTGCTGAGTCAGCACTTGGCTAATGTCTAGCAACTTGGATTTGAGGAGTGTTTGCACCATTTCCTAACTGATAAAAATTATTGTTCTTGTTCCTATACTGCAAACATGGTAGTTCATTCTGAATACATACCTTTTTCTGAGAATATGGAGATTGGGTCCACAGTAGACAGAGAGTCTAACATTACCAGCAATAAAAATCATGGTCTCTCATTTACTGTTGCACCTCCTTCATAGACAGTGCCTCAATACATATGGTTGTAATTTAGTGTCAGATGAATCTGCTTCCTGTGTGACTCCCCTGAGATGACTCCCAGAGTCTGTGCCTGCTTTCCCCTGGACCTACCATGTGCTTATGTTCTGTTTGCTGATTTTGCTTTGCATCCTTAAAACTGTACTAGCTCTGGGTATGACTGTATGCTGAGTCCTGTGAGCCTTGTCAGTTGAAACCTAACTTGAAAGGTTCTATACTAGGAAAAAAAAAATGTCCTTAAGGGTATCTCCCATTCAGTGTCATTTCCTTCCTAAGCCCTTTGAAATTTGTGCTTATTAGTATGTTTAAAACATAATAAAAATAGGTACCCATACAGCATTAATGTACTTGTTATATATTCACATATTACTGTGAATCAGTTTCTTATTTTCTATACCCATTAGAACTGAGAAACAGTATCGTATCTTTCTCTTTTCTTTCCCCTTTTTTCTCTCCTTCCTCCCTCTCTGCTTAATTTCCTCCCTCTCTTTTTTCCCCTTTCTTCTCTCTCCTGTCTTCTTCCCTCTCCCTCTCTTCCCGCCCAATCCCCTCCAAGTAAATACATTTTACCCTGCCACCTACTTTTCTAATGCTCAGAAGTCATAATTAATTAGAATTGTCTCTGTTGGCGGATTACAGTGGTAATTGACTCGTTTAAAACATGAGTTTTCGACCGCTCTTACAGAGGACCCGGGTTTGATCCCCAGCACCCACATGGCGGCCGAGAACCGTCTGAAACTCCAATTCCAGGAGAACTCCAGTTCCAGGGGAATCCGACACCCTCTTCTGACCTCCGCGGCATTGCACGACACGCGTGCACACACCTGCTTGCAGAAAGTACATTCATACACATAAAGAAATAAATAAAATT
>VZQC01014031.1:985663-1112592 GCA_009823505.1 Rhizomys pruinosus | reverse complement strand
CTCTCTCTGGAGCTGTTGCTTGGACTCTGGTCAATTCTGGCTTGTTTCCTTTCATGGGCTACTGTTTGTCCAGGAGTTAACCTTTCGATCCTACTCATGAAGCACAGCATATTAGATATATAGGTATTTAAGCGCCACTAATAGTTATGGTAGGTTTACTTTGGCAATAGACACTCTCATCCACCTGTGCCCCTTTTCTAAGCCTAGGGAACAATCTGCGGAAGAGGGGGCGTGGTAGAATGTAAAGGCTGCGATTGGGGTGAATGGTGAAACTACAGCGATGTAGTCTGGACACTCATTTGATCAACTTGATTGAACAAACAACCTGTCACCCCCCACTGGATGGTGGGGCTGTGGGGGTTTGGGCACAACAACCTGCAGATTGGTTTTGCACGAAGGATGCTTGTACTCATGGATTATCACTTATAGCTAAAAAATAAAAAAAAAAAAAAGAAAGATGCAGGATAGTTATGGCAGAATACATGATCTGGGATAGGGTGGGGGTGGGGGGGAAAGGAAAGGGAAATATTCCTGATCTGAATTGGAAAATGATGTACGAAATGCACAAAGCATCAATAAAAATTAAATTAAAATTAAAAAATAAAAAATAAATAAAATTAAGCCTTCAAGATAGGAAAAAAAAGCATGAGTTTTCCAAATTAAAATGATTACCTGAAATTAAACTTAAAATAGTATCTTTTTTCCTTATTAATTTCTTGTATGTTTGTGCAGAATATGCCTATCTTTACTATACCTACAAAATTTGCTAGAGCTTTTACTATCTAGTGCCATTGAAAAGACTCTTCATTGGCTTCCTTATTGGGAAAAAAAAAGAGACATTGAGGGCTGGAGAGATGGCTTAGTGGCTGAGAGCCAACTGCTCTTGCAGAGTACCAGGGTTCAATTCCCAGCACCCACATGGCAGCATCTTTAAGCTGGGCATGGTGGCGCATGCCTTTAATCCTAGCACTTGGAGGCAGAGGCAGCCAGATCTCTGTTAGTTCAAGGCCAGCCTGGTCTACAGAGTAAGTTCCAGGCCATCTGGGGCTATAGGGAAACTTTGTCTCAAAAAAAAATATAAAACAAGTCTGTATTCCACTCTCCAGGAAGGCTCCCCCACCCCATGTAAATAACCCAGTTGGCATTTCCTCATCTCACCTCCCCACATTGTGAGCTAGAAACCTGAAGGTTTCAAATGCTAGACTAAAAAAAAAGAGAAGAAAAGAAAAAAAGAGACATTGAAGAGCTGCTGAGAAATAACACTTAAGAGACTATTATGGGAGAAAAGAGAAGGCAAAAATTAGACTTATTAGTGGCCACAGTTGTCCATGCTTGACTTTACCTTGCACTCTTACCCAATAGTACTCACCTACCTATAGGAGCTCACCTCACATACACTTGACCTTTGTGTTGTGGAAATGTGACTTTCATGCCTTATTTCTCAGAAAGTTGAACATAGAGCACCAGGAGCATGTGATGTCTAGTTTATATTCATTAAAACAGACCAAAAGAGAAGAGAGGTTGGATGACAAAAAATTATCTTCAGCCCTATTAGGTAGGTCCCCCCAAAACTGAAAAAGAAATGTTCATGCTCTTCCAAAAGTGAAATTTTGACCTTTATTTTATATTACATTTTAAAACTGAACATCATTGCTCATACCTAAAATGCCAGCCCTTGGAAGGTGTGGGGCATTCAAGAGGAGCTCATACTACACAGTGACTCAGGTCAGCTTAGGCTAGTGTGAGGTCCTTTCCCTAAAAACCAAAGGAAGTTTGGTTACAAGGGAGGGAGGGGGGGATATATGTAGGTAGGTATGTAAGTATGTGTGTGTGTGTGTGTGTGTGTGTGTGTGATGGAGTTTTCCAAGCCAGAAAGAATGAAATTATGTCATTGACTGGAAAATGGATACAACTGGAGGTCATGGTAGTAAGCAGAATAAGCCAGATTCAGAAAGACAGATATCATATGCACCCTGTCATTTACAGGTCCTATACTTTTTAATAGAACATAGGGCCATTTCTTTGTTTTTTAAGTCTATTTTATTTTTTAAACATTTTATTTATTTATTTATTTATTTATTTATTTATTTGTGTTGTTTGTTATTGAGATAGGGTCTCCCTATAGCCCCAGCTGGCCTGGAACTCACTCTATAGACCAGGCTGGCCTTGAACTCACAGAGATCCACCTGCCTCTGCCTCATCCTCCAGAGTGCTAGGATTAAAGGCATGAGCCACCACTCTTAGCTTAAAGGCGGTTCTTTTCTCCCATGTGGGTGCTGGCAATCTAACCTGAGTCCTCTGCAAGAGCAGTTGGTGCTCTTAACCACTGAGCTATCTCTTCAGCCCCGATAAGACCATTTCTATATGTGACTTGAAAGCAGAAGAGGAATTAGGAAAAAATGGACACCAGCTATGACTGGGGGAGAAAATGAAAAAAATGGAGGTGATATGGGCAAAAGTACATGATATACTTGAAGGAAATTGTCTTTCTGAGATCTAAAACTCTATCTCTTCTCCCTATTCTGTACCTTTTCTTTTTGGTAGATGACCAGATTTTCACATTCATAATTAGACATGGCCACATTTAACTGTTCTGGTCTGTATTTTCTTATATCTACATGTTTATTTTTCTTTGCTACTTTAGTTTTATCAAATATTCCATAAAAGATAACTCTCTTCATCCCCCTCTCTGCCCCATTGCTGAGAGTGATATACCTCACATTCTGTCCAGAACTTGAAAATTTGTTGTGTAACAGTATTTTAAATGTTCTAATATTTGTTTTTACCATTGACTAAGTCAGTTTTGGCAGTAGCAGAAATTACTGCTAGCCTACCAATTTTTAAATGAATATTCATACTTCCGTTTGCATTTTGGACTCTCTAATGTTTAGTTCCTTACTCTAGTTTTTTTCTCCACTTGTAGCATATTCTCCTATGACAACCACCCTTTTTCAGTTTTGTTATTTGTTTCATCATTTTAGGAAATTGAAGTGATTGCCACTTAATTTATAAACAGTTATTTAACAAAATGAAGTCTGAGCATCAGATCAGCCAAAATCTTAACATCTTTTTAGATAAAATGAATGTTTGCTTGTATGAGAAAATACTCATATTTTGTTTCTGAGCATATAACATGAAATGTTTGAACATCTGCATTTAAATTTTATTTATTTTTTATGTGTATGAATGTACTGTCTGCATGTAGGTTTGTGCACCCATGTCGTGCAATGCCGCGGAGGTCAGAATAAGATGTCGGATTCCCCTGGAACTGGAGTTCTCCTGGAATTGGAGTTACAGATGGTTCTCAGCCGCCATGTGGGTGCTGGGGATCGAACCCGGGTCCTCTGCAAGAGGGGTTGGCACTCTTAACCGCTAGGCCATCTCTCCAGCCCCGAACATCTGCATTTGTAAACAACATAGGAAAACCTGTTTATGACTCACAGTGGCTGCTGTTTTATTTGTTTTGGTAAGCATCTCTAAAGAAGATAGTTTTGTTTACGTAATTGACAAGTCAGTTTACAAATAATTAATTAGGTTTAAGAATAGCATAATGCATTTAAAATGTGTATGAAATGCTACTTGAGGTACTTAGGAGCAGAAGGATGAATGGTCTAGAGTCCTGATACACTGGGCCCTGAGTCATCCTGATTACATGTATTACAAAGATAGAAAAGAGAATATGCCAAAACACGGAAGGGAAAAATAAAGACTTGTGAACATATCACAAGATTTGAGACAGTTAACACTTGAGAGGTAGACTTTTAGCAATCCGTCACCAGCAGACTGAGAAAGCATTCCAGGCAGAAGAGGCACCATAAGCAAAAAAAGTGGTAGTAGTAGCACATAGTGTGTTCAGGGAGCATCATGTTGTGCAGTACTGGATAGCAATATGCATGTGAAGTAACACATACAACGTGGCTTGAGATGGTTCTTGAATGCCAGCATTGAATACCTGGTGTTTAAATCTTATGGCAGCCAGGAGCTATGGGGATGTATTTTGTAGGGAAGCATTTTAACATGATCAGAGGTATACTTCAGGGAAAGAAACCTTGTACCATGTTAATAGTTAAGAGGAGTAAATTAGGAACTGTTAAAATCCAGTTAGGCAGTAAGATGAGCCATTACTAAACTTATAAGTATAAAAGACAAATACATGAACAGACATTGGCTTAACCCAGGAGTAAGTCTAAGGTAACTAATGTCTCAGGCCTGGGTTGCAGAGGGTTAGGGGGAGGACACTAATGAGGGATCAGGCAGGGTATGAAGGCAGAATCTTCATCACAAAGTATTTCAATATAGCTCTGCATTTGGGCTGATTTGAATCCCAGCTCTCAACCTCAGCCTTTATCAGTAAGGTGGATAATAGGTTCTCAAGCCTAACAAAGACAAACAAACAAAAAATTTATGTTATGTACAGTTTTCCCCAGCTCATTGTCAGGGCTCAGCAAAACCTAAAAATCTTCATAGCTCTACCATATAACTTATTTAAATTTTCACTTGAGGATGGATTGCTGGGAACTGAACCCAGAGCCTGGCACCTGCTAACCAAGCATACATTCCTAGCCCAAGGGTGTTATATTAACCTACAGTCTAAATCCCGGTGGGAGTTTTTTCCCCATAAAGTAGATAGAATGGTCATTGAGCATAAATGAGAAATAACAGAAGTGAGGGGAAGAGAAGAGAACTCAAGAATTGATAAATATAAAGTGTTATGGGCAAAAGAGGAAATGAAGGAAAATCTACATTTATCCACTCCATAGGCATTGACAGATACCAACTGTACAAGAAACACTGTTACAGTTTGCTTTCTGATTGTTTGTATTATAGGACTCATTTTTCAGGAACAAAATGTCTAACATGAATGTAGTCTCATTTGTAAAAGCACTTCCTAAGAACAACAGATAATCTGCTGGTATTTATAAGGGGGAAAGGTGAGAATTAAATTTACTATATATTCTTTGCCAGAACTACCATTCTTAACTTCCCTACCCCTAGAACAATGGTCAGGAGAGTTCAGTCCATGGGGAAATGACTTGAGATTGGAGAGAGTCACACCAATTCGAATGTATTGCAGTGGGGTGGAGTGAATGCTTCCCGGCCTGAGTGGAGATCCCCTATGCTAGGAGAAAAGGATAGTATTGTGGGAAATGCACTAGAGCAGGTCAGAAGAGCTAAATCCTTTCTCAAGCCATCTATTTATACTTCAGCCTGCTGATTTTAAGCAAGTAAATTTGCTCTTCTGCAAAGCAAAGGGGGGCCATTTGATTTATTTTGGCTCTGGAGATATAAAGAGCAATAAGCCCATGATACAAGGGTATCATGACATAGAAGTACAAGCCAGTCACCAAAGGTAGAGAGAGGGAGTGGGAAAGAAGGAAGGGAGGAGCTTTAGAAAATATTTATATGTTCATTTCAGTTGGGCCTTGAAGGATGAGAACAATGATGAAAAGCAGAGGGATTTGGAAGCAGGTGCAGTTTGGTGGTTTTCACACTCACAGCAAGTAGCTCTTGCTATGACTTTCAGAGATCTCACCAAGAGATGATGTAGGGAAGGTAGATTATCCCTATAATGAGAAGCTGTCAAATGCCAGATAAGGAAATTATTATTTATTTTATCTATAATGGGGAGCCTCTAAAGGTTTGTTGGAGAGAAGCAATGCTGGTCTCCAAGTTTAGAAATGTGGTAATGCATTCAATGATGAACATATAGGGAGTAAAGTGAAGAAAGCAATCTTGTTTGTTTTCTTCATGGCTGTCTTTATTTGATAGCTTATACCCAAGCAACTTTTCATATTCACATTGATCTTTGTCTAACTAGCCCTGATTCCACAAATTCATTAAAATACTGCGTGGTCATCTTAGAAGTAACAGGAAGAGTTTGTCTCCTCTAATTATATCCTCTGTACACTAAACATACAGGTAAGCAGTTGAGTATATTATTAACACAAGTGAAGAGGTCATGAACCCAAACTTAAAAGAGTGTTGATGATTCAGAAATTCACTTTCTCAAGTCTTACTATCTATAAATAACCTTAAACAATATTTAAACATTAAGAAATACTTTAAAATTCTTAATGGTGTCACAGTGATGTCAGTCTTAACTGGGACTGCCTCGTTCCCTTAAACTTAAAAAAGACTAAAGAAAGGAACCTTGTGGTGCTTCCTTCCAACTGCAGCAGTTGCTTGGCTGAAACTGAACACTGTATAGTCAAGATGAGTCTGTGGGATGGGAGCCCTAGGGGTTGTACTTACAGTCCGTCCATTGGCCCCTGAGTTAGACTTGTCAAGCCTGGCTTTCATGTTTTCCTTTCCTTTAGCTGCAGCTTTTTCTCCCAGCTTGATCAGTGAGAGCACCAAGAGGTCGTCTGTGTGTGTGTGTGTGTGTGTGTGTGTGTGTGTGTGTGTGTCTGTGCGACTGTGCGTGTGTCTGTGTGTGCATGCGCACGCCCTGCCACCAAACAGCTTTATCATCAGTGCTAGGAGTCCCCCTTTACAAACTGCAGCTGTCATGAGACAATTTCATGCATACTTTCTACACGCCCAGTTAATTGAGAGTTGAAAACTGTCCTTCAGAATATGGTAGCCCTGTTCCTTATGCTTGTCAGCAATCAGCCACCCTGGTGTTATTGAATGAATACACTTTGAATATTTCACATTTTAAAATGTTTTTAAAATATTAACTAATAATCATCTCAGGAAGCTAGATGGGTCTTCCCATTCTTATGCATTCATCTACCTGATAATCAAAAATAAATTGTTCATACAGATTATTTGCTTTTGGCCCAATCTGTCTCCTTTTTTTGTCCTTATTCTCTTCCTTTTTTTTTTTTTTGGTCTTTTCGAGACAGGGTCTCCCTGTAGCCCCAGCTGTCCTGGAACTCACCTTGTAGACCAGGCTGGCCTTGAACTCACAAAGATCCGCCTGTCTCTGCCTCCCCCTTATTCTCTTCTTATGGTGTCATTTTCTCTGTAAATTTTATCAGACCAGATGTAGTCACTATAATGCAACAATAGACTAAACTAATTTAATTGTTGTAAATATTGTTAAACAATTTCAAATGCAACTTTGGAAACATTGTTTCTGAACCTGTTTAATAATGTTTAAAAATGCATCAATGAAATTGGCTTAGCCTGTGGCCTTTATTACATTATCTGTTCTCAATTACATAGATTTTGTGTTCTGTGTCTGGAGTAGTTATAAGTAACCGAAAAAATGATCCCAGCTGAAGAGTGTGGCTTATCCCTAACCCATTTAATTTGATTTAAAATTGATAAACCTTGGAAAATACTTCCAGAATGCCATATCAACTATTAAAATGATAGGAAATGCATTCAGGAGGTCAGACAGGCATTATTATTTCATTCCCTTCCCCCCCTTTTTCTTTTATCTCTGTCGCTTTTCACCTTCCATTCACCCTAGTCTCATTGTTGTGACTCTGCTACTAAATTTCAAGCTCTCAGTTCTGAAATGTAACATAAAACATTAAATATGTTTTTACTAATTGTGATCTGCTAAAATTCAAGCTCTGTGCTAAAGCCTTTTTTTATTATAATTTCAGAAGCAGTATCTAAGTGATGACATACAGTAATTTGTTCATTTTCTGTCAGTATAATTTACAAGACAGTGGCAGATAAACATAGCAATACAAGATTCATTTAGGGTGACACAATGGCAGATACACAGAGCAGAACCCTGCCTATGAGATAAAGTGGACTGAGTGACTTATGCAGTAATTAGGGGATAATTGTCATTAACCTCACAAACAGTAGTTTACCCATATTGTTTAAAAGGCTCCAGGATGCGTAATGACAAGGTAATCTGTCAAAGCGCTAGGGGGAAATATTAATAAGATTTGTGCAAGCCTGGATAGAAAATATGCAGAAAGCGGCCACATTAAGCTAATTGGTGGATGAATATACACTTGTAAAAGTGCTTCTAATGGCACGTTTGCTGCTCTCCAAATGACTGCCGTTAATGTGGAGAAGTGGGCTGCTTAGAAAGTCAGGACTGCTGGGACAAGAGGGTATTAAGGCATGCAGACGTGGTTATTACCTTGTGCTCTATAATGCATGCTTCCTCCTCTTATCCTTCATTTTGAATTTCTGAGTTTTTTGTTATGGTAACATATATTGATTATTTACCCTGATTATTCTAGTTTTGTCCTAAATTTGTTTGTTCAACCACCAACCCTAAATCACATCTTCTGTGACCAAATAAAATATATAATCTTTCTATTGATAGCTTGTTTATAGATCTACAGAAACACAAACTATTAGCTCATATTTGGATTTGTAATTATACACACATGTGTATGTGTGGGTGCCTTTTATAGGAACACATTTAATCTGAACAATCAAAAGTATATCCATCAACAGTCTTGTGTATGTTACAAGTAATAATCTGTTGTTCCCTGATGAATGCTAAAGCAGGAAATTAATCTTTGTATTCTACTGCTATTCTTATGCCCAGAGAACAAAAATTAAATCTCCCAATACATCTTTCTGTTCAATCACACACTGAGTCCTCAGTGTTTTATGGAATACTCCATCCTCAGTGCTTCGTGGACTGCTGCTTAGTAAGTGCTGCATCCCTTCCTCCCCTGCTCTCTCACATCCTAATGAATATATTAAAGCTCCTTTGGGTTGTGCAGTCAGCTTCTGTTGCAATGAATGTAATTCCAAGTACAATACATGAACTCCAATAATCCATTCTAACTTAGAAAGCTCCGTATCGGTATCAAGAATCTAAGTGTACTGACAAAACTTCAGAGAAAGATTAAAGGTTGTGGATTTAAAATGTGCTGAAGTTTCGACCCTTATCTGATATGTAAAGTTGCCTTCACTATGAAAGAAACGTTTTGTGCTCATTTTTGTTCTTAATCAGGCAGTATGGGAAAACAGGATCTCTGACATGACTGTTCATAAATGTAAAGCCTCTGCACAGCCCCACGGACAGGCACATAGAGACTTCCTCTAAGTTCAGGGACAGAACTTTGTTTATAGAGGAGAGGTCAAGCTAGAAAATAACACCTCAAAGCAAAATGTCAGAAATACTCTGGCAAGTTTTTCTTGCAGAGCAAGTAGATTTATAGCTGTCCCAGGTCATGGGCTTTATCTTTATATATCCAAGAGGAAAAGAAAACAGGACCATTTATGGGGAAATCCCTCTCCTCCTGTTTCTAGTGCTTTTTTCTGTAAATTTTGAACTGACCTGACATCCTGAACATAAGTGATCGAATCTCAGCTTGTGTATTTTAAAGAGTTTAATTGAGGAGAGGGTCTTGATTACAGTTGTACTGTTTTCTTTAGAACCACGCAGATCTGTTGAAGAATACTGATAATTATCTGTATGGCTTTATTAATGTCTTCAAGTTGCAGAATTTTCACAAGCCTTTCTAAGTTTTATTAGGCAGTGGGGTTGGGGAATGTCCTACAGCCTTATAGGGACACCTTGGTCAGTTTGCCCCATTTTGAAGTACAAGTTTTTATTTGAACTCATCATTTAGTTGACCAGGAATCAAAATTAATCCAGAAGGACAAGGACCTTGAGTTATATCATAGATAAACAGCCCAGATGAAAGCCATCAAGAGGGAATCCAGAAATTAGGAAAATACAAAACTCTCTAAAAGAAAGTCTTCTTTTTGGTCATAAATACTCATACTCTGAAAATAAATTGGTTAAAAGTAAAATTTCCAATTTTAAAAATATTTTAATTGAAGTGAATTCTAGGCATAGATAACAGAAGAGTTCTGAAGCTGATTTTTGTTAAGACTTATAAGTTTTAGTAAGGCTTTGGCTCACACATGGGGAAACTGAAGCTGGGTATTAGTGATATAATAGTTACACAGCTGATCACTGACAGAACCAAGTCTAGAATTTTTAGGCATCCTTCAGGCATGTTCTTAATTTTATTTATCATCTCTATGTTTGAATATGTGTAAGTTAGATTAAGAATAATCAAAATATGTAACTTTTAGGTGCCAAATGTATTTTAGCCTATAGATTTTTACCTGTAGTATAGAATTGGGTATTTTGTGCTTAAAGTTCAGAACTCTTAAGTAATTTTATAATAAGCAAGGCATTAATATCCTGGAAACATTGACTTAACACTTAGGATTTTAGGGCTGGGTATTTATTTATCTCAGTGGTAGAGCACTTGCCCAGCAAGCAGAAAGCCCTGGGTTTTATCCTCAGCACCAAAAAAAAAATTATTTTCTATTTTAAAACACAAGTGATTTCTACAATGCTATTATTAAATATTTAAATGTATTGTATCTTTACAAGTTTCTCAAGATTTAGGTAGCTTAATCAATACTTTCAAATCTTTGAGGAACAATTCTAGACATTGTTGAAATTAATTTACCCCCTCTGAGTTTTAAATGACAAAGGAAGGCACCTGCTTTATTTATTTACAAACAAATGGACGTGCAGAAAATGCATATGGCTGATTGTAATTTAGACAAGCTAAAAAGCCTGAGGACAGAAATAAAGTCCTGTCCTAGATTCACTGAATACCAAAATGATCTATTATAATCAAAGCTTTTAAAATAAGAAATGTCTAGATTGTTATTGAGGGAAAAGAGGTAATATTCTGCAAATCATACATTCCTAGAAGTCTGTACTTTTTATTTCTTTTGGGGTGAGAGCTCAAACCAGGGCCTCATTCATAGCAGGCAAGTTCTCTACTGCCAAGCTTTATGATTTTTTTAAAATCCCAGATCAAATAATGTATCTTAAAAATCACATTAACTTTTTAAAACTAGTTTCTCTGGCATTTAGATGATGTTATTTTGGTTAGAAAGATAATCATTTGTGGAGGGTATATTATTTAGCTTACTGATTTAACCATGGAAAATACTTTGAAATATGAATCAGAAAAACAAATCATAGATACTATATGTTAGAAATATATAAGTAGCTAGTACTTACTATGTCACATAAAATTGTCACATTTCTTCCTTATCATGTCAGCTATGTTCAATGGTCATGTTCCCTATACTTCCATTTTCACCTAAGCAGAGGCCTTTTAAGTTTTTCTTTGAGTACTGAAGTACTCAAAATGTGATGCACTTTACATCATTATATCACCATTATCTAAGGCCAAGCATCTTGACTACTACAAGACTAATTTATAATGAGGCTCATATATAGTAGGAGAGAGCCAAGAACAGTGTCCTCTGTGTGTTCGTGTGCATGTTTGTATACATACACATGAGTGTGAGAAGTAGCTTTTAAAATGTCAGTCTTTATGTACAAATAGAGAGAGAGAGAAGATTTTATGTACAAATATAGAGAGACAGAGAGAAAAGGTTTCAATGCTAGCATGTCAGTTAAAAGGACTAATAAGATTCTCATCTTGACAGAAAAGTCTTCATTGCAAAGCTTCATGAGAGTTTCAACATTCTGATCAATGGTGTATATTCTATATTGCTCACTTTTCAGAAGGGTTGTAGAAGTCTTAGGAAAGACGTTTCACATGCAGGGATGTGTTGATTTTAGTTTCAAGTTCTGTGATCACAGCAAGCTGGTAATACCTACTTCTGCTGTTTTCACACTCATTTCATGACAAAGACCATCTCAGGTAGATGAAGACAGCAGTGTTTCTTTTCCAAAAGATATTCACATGGGCAAATATTGACATGTAATTCCACTCGTGATTTTTATTTGGAAGTCTGTCTTTATATCTGTGCCACATCCTGATGATTTTCTCAGTGGGCATTTCTGTTCTCCACAGGAGAGAAGGAAGTAAGGATGTGATTGGTCAAGATGATATTTTGAAGGTGAAACATGCACTTCAGAATTTCTGAAAAATACAAATTTCCAAGTCATGGAAATTGAGTAGAGTTTTCAGTACCCAAAACAAATGTTGATTCTTTAAAGAATAAAGTCTAATTTGAAGCATTTGGTGCAATCATGGCATGAATATGTTTCATTCTGCCTACGGATATTACAGTTGTTACAGCTGGCCTCCTGGAAACATTAGCCTCAGCTAGTAGAAAGGCAGTCGCAGAAAAGAGCTTTGTGTGACTAAAGAATGGTATAATTTTGTTTACTTATACAAGCAAATTGCTCTGATGTATATTATGTATACGAGTACTATATCTTTCTCAGTTAGTACCCAGAAAGAAATATGTTTAAATGTAAAATTGACTAAAACAAATGCGCATGCCAAGATCCTTCCCCACATAATTTCAAGTGTTTCTCAGAAATTATTATAACATTGCTTAAAAATTTTCCCTAAGTAGTTCCCAGAATCTATTATTTTCAACAGATATTTGTGTTATCATTTTTATTTATCTCCTATTTGTGTTTGGTTACATACATAACGTACACACTTATTCACACTTACATACAGGCACATATACACACAAACATTTTACCCAAAACATTTAGTAATGCCAAGTCAAATAAATTAATGAGATGAACATAATTTAGCAAAAACAGGAGGAAGTAGAGGAGAGCCCCAGAACAGCTAAGATTGTTGGAAGTTTCAGAAGTTGGCTTGGCTTGAGAAGGACAATTTGACATAGAAGTATTTGGTTCTTTTAAAGAATATTTTATTTTTTTATGTGTATGAATGTTTTGCTTGCATGTTTGTAGGTGCACCAGTGTCATGCAATGCCTATGGAGGTCTGAAGAGAGAGTTGGATCCCCTTGAACTAGAGTTACAGACAATTGTTAGCTGCTATGTGGGTGCTAAGAATCGAACCCACGTCCTCTTCAGGAGCAGTCAGTGTTCTTAACCACTGAGCCATCACTAGTTTCCCCAGAGGAAAGAAGTATTATTGAGGGAGAAATGTTGAAAATGAAGACACTTTAATTGGGGAAGGCATGGAGGGCGGGAGAGAAGAGATAAATAATGCTGACCAAGTGTAAAAAAGCAGAGAACCGTATTAGTCTAACAACCTAAGGACAAATTACACATACAGTATCTGTACATGAGTCCATGTGCCTAGCTGAAGGCTACATAACAAAAAACAGTGCCAGACAGGAGAAACCTTCCTTTGAGTTGTTGGCCAGGGTAGTACAAGAGACTCCCAACATTACACAGGCTATTGCCACAGCCCTTGATTGCCTCCCAGAACTTGAAGATAAGACCCTATTGCTGAAGACGTGCTTCTAAGACTGGATCTGGAGCAGTGGAGGTGGAACTGACCTGGAAGCACCTTTCCTGGGGACCAGCTCTCACAGCTTTAGAGAACGCTATGCAAGCTGCTAAGGGGGAACATCGATTGACGGTCCAACACCAGCTTTAAGACCAAATATCCACATCAGTGACCGGCACAACATACAACATTGGCACAGTGGTGGCACTTTTATCTTAGAGGAAACCAGTGGCTAATTATTTGGACTTAAAGACCACTCAGTGGGAAGAAACTTATATGTGGTCTTGTCAATATTGCCAAATACACATGGATGGAGAGAGGTCAGAGATGTAAGAGAAATCCCCAAAGCTGTCATATCCCTAGACCAGGGTAACTTCTTACCAAGTGCAAAATAGGGATTTTTATATTTACAGACAAATATCCCAGTCACCACTCATCAAAGTAGCTTCTTTCACACCAAATGAAAACTACTACCACAACTGGGCACCACAGACATTGTCTGTGAATTGCCCAAGCCTAAGCAGCACATCTACAATGCAACCTCTATACCTACAGAGGACCAGGAACACAAATGGTCATAAATAGGCAAACCATGGAGATTAGGAGTCTGTAGAGTGTGGGTCCTTGAACAGCACTTACTATATTAAGCTTCACTCACCCAGGGCTCAGGGACCATTGTGAAAGGGGGTGGGGGTGGGGGTGGGGAGAGATAGTAAGAACGACAGAAGTGCATGATCATATGGAAATAGAATCCTACAAGCTCCTGGGACCTGCTCATATGAACCTACCACAGTGGTATCAACATGCACTAGAGCCATGCAAACTGAAGCAGACAAAAACTTAGCATGGACCTGGGGAAAAGCGCAGCAGATCCCAATCTTAGCTGAAGAAATACTGGCAGCTGACTCCTGTTGGGTGAGGAAGAGCTGGTCTTCTGGTCACTGGCTAGGCTGCCTGGACCTCAGAGAATGAACTTGATTGAGGAACGTCCAGAACATTAATTTGGCACACTAGGCCTTAACACAAATGCAAAGTATATGAATTTCAGTGGCGGGGCTATGGGAGGTTACCAATGAAGAAGGGGGTATAAGGTGATTAAGAATGATTGAGAATTTTATATGAAATACACAAAAATTTAATAAAAAGAATTTTAAAAAGAATTTGCTTCTTCATGTGGAATTTCATGCAGTTTGCATAATTAATTATAATCAAGTAGACAGATATAAATACAATAAAATTTACTAATTTTAAGCTTATAATCCATGTAGTTACTTAAACACAAACACACTTATGATACAGAACATTGCCAGTCACTTCAAAGAGTTCCATAACGTGATGTACAATCAGCCCCTTTCCCCCTGTTCAGACCCTGGCAGCCACTCACCAGCTATCTGTTCCTGCAATCCTGCCTTCTCCAAAATTTCCTATCATTAAATTAGGAGAGTGTATATTCTTTTTTTTTTTTTTTTTTTTTTGTCGTTTTTGAGACAGGGTCTCCTTGTAGCCCCAGCTGTCCTGGAACTCGCTATGTAGACCAGGCTAGCCTTAAACTCACAAAGATCCACCTGCCTCTGCCTCCCAAGTGCTAGGATTAAAGGTGTATGCCACCACGCCCAGCTTGGAGAGTGTATATTCTTTTGGGGTTGATAAGCAGTGCTTTGAGAAGTCATCCAGGTTGTAGTGTGTATCAGTTATTTATTACTTTTAATTGTCCAGTAATATTCCATCATATACCTATGCACAGTTTGCCCTTAAGACTTAAGCATCTAGAAAACCTGATAAAATTTATTATTTAAATTGTACATGACATTATCTCATTAGTTTTAACATAGAGCTAACTGTTAAACTTTATCTGATAGGGTAGTTCTATATCTTCTAGCCAAACCATGCCTTTTACTTAGATTCTTAAATTAATCTAAAGGAAAATACACATAAAATTTTTATGGGAAATTGGTCATGAAATTAAGTTGTATCAGTGAAGTTGTGAAACACATGAAATCACATCTCATTTGAGGTATTTAGCAGTACTTACAGCTCACTGTCATTTAATTTAAAAATATCTGGGCAAGGTGGTGCTTGAAGTGGCTCTCTGTGTGATTGAGGGCAACCTGGTCTACACAGTGAGTTCTGGACCATCTGGGGTTATAGAGAAGCCCTGTCTCAAAAGACAAAAAAAAAAAAAACCTAAACATATTGAAGAGAAGTAATTTTAGTTTTCATCTATTGTAGGATTTTCTTTTATACCTTAAATTTGATTGAAATTTTCCAATTTTTTTCCTACTAGTAGGAAACTTAATCATTCTCTTTAAATTGTTTGTTTGCTTGCTTGCTTGCTTGCTTGCTTGTTTTTGAGACAGGATCTCACTATCTAGCTCTGGCTGACCTTGAACTCATGGAGATCTGCTTTCCTCTGACTTTTGAGTGCTAGGATTAAAGGTGTGCATCACCACACCCAGCTATTTGCTTGTTAATACTTTAAATAATGCTGAAGCAGATGGGCTCTTTATCTGTGCTGCATTTGTCCTTCTTTGTAGTTTTTCCTGGACAGAAACAAGACAAGTGGTCTTTCTCAATGCAGTGGCAAGGCCTGTTGTGAACACATGAGAATATTCTTACTGTCTCTCATCTTGATGTCATCTGGCAGTCTGTCCTAAAGCCACGTAGCTGGTTTCTCCTTCATCTTATTATAGCCTTTCCTTCTCTGTTACCTGTCCTCCCAAATAAGATTAACCACTCAACTTCCTACTTTTTTAAATATTTTATTGAGTTTTGTTCATTTCTTATAATAGTTCTTTTTTTTTTTTTTTTTTTTGTCTTTTCGAGACAGGGTCTCCCTGTAGTCCCAGCTGTCCTGGAACTACATCTGTAGACCAGGCTGGCCTTGACTCACAAGATCCGCCTGCCTCTGCCCCCAAGTGCTAGGATAAAGGTGGTGCGCCACCACGCCCGGCTTCTTATAACAGTTCTTAATCAACACTGCAGAGTGCATGTCCCTGCATAGGACTCCTATATTAACCCTCACCCACCTATCACTGACCATTGCGAAAGAAGGGGGTGGGAAGACGGTAAGAGCAGGATTGGCCCGTGAACATAGGAAGCAGAGGCTTTCAGGCCACTGGAAACTTGCTTGTGTGAACTTGTGGCAATGGTGGCTTCATACACAAGACCCATGCCAGCTCAATCAGACAAGGGCCCAGCATGGAGCAAGGGAAGTGGGCAACAGGCCAACCCTAGCCTGGGAACTGTGGGTAAGGAGGTGTAGATCTTCTTTTCAAAAAGGAAATTCATATAAGATGCCTTGTGAAAAAGGATTAGAGCAAACTATTGAAATCATGGCAGCTGAAAAGAGAAAAATCTTTTTTTTTAATCATTCTTCTAGGCTGGTAAAGTGTTTTCCTAGCTTGCTCAAGGCCCTAGGTTCAGTCTTTATCATAAAAAAATCACTCTGCCAAAGCCAGGCGTGGTGGCGCACGCCTTTAATCCTAGCACTTCAGAGGCAGAGGCAGGTGGATCTTTGTGAGTTCAAGGCCAGCTGGTCTACAGAGTGAGTTCCAGGACATCTGGGGCTATAGGGAGACCCTGTCTCAAAAAGACCAAAAAAAAAAAAAAAATCACTCTGCCAAATCTATTTAAGCCATATATCTATTATTTCACCTCTAGTGAAATAATAAAGATGCCTTTTCATATAACATGATAGTTTATGTGCTTCAGACTTTTTTCTAAACCTGATAAAACCAGTTTTTAAGTCATAGCTACTTGCTGTTACTCAACTTTTAATTAATAGTATAGCCAGTTTATCCCAGGAGATCAATACCTTGCATTTAACTTAACAGAACAAATCTTATTATCATCATTTTGTAAATAACATTTCCCAATCTAATGGCTTCAGGTCAGTGAACTCTGGTTACAAATGAAAAAACCCAAAGGAATTGATTTACCAAGTATAACTGATCTTGGGAAGACAAGAGTCCAGTTTATACTCAGTAATGTATACATGTACTACCAGTCTATAAGACTGTATTTTTGATTTGTTAATATCCATTCCATGGTAATATCTAATTATTTTCATGACTCTTGTTCACTTTGGTAAAGTTTATTTGACTTTCTGAATGTCTCAAACTGGCTATGGAGAGCAGCCTAGTTTTCTTCTTAATCAGTCTTTAATTAATATTTAAATACAATAAAAATTACTTTAAAAATCATGCCTGTGGCAAAATCAAATTGTCCTAAAGGTTTTGATGTGTTCATGGTTGCTGTGAATGACTCACATATTATTTGTTGTAGTTGTTGTTGTTGTTTGTCTGAGAAGCCTTCAGGCTGATACTGGTCCATCTGGGATATCATATAGACCATTCTGAACTTCATGCCTTCACAGAAAGGTCTTAGCCACTGTGTAGGAGTCACTGCACCAGACAATGCTTCTGTCACAGAGAGCTGCAAGCAAACCCTAGGCTTTGCTCATTACCTGTAAAGGTTTCTGGCTCCCCTCAGTTGTCTCATCCATGAATATACTAAAAGTGAAAGCTGTTCTTAGCAAGGAGCTTTCAGATTCCTGATCAGTTTACTTTCTGCAGTTTTTTCATTAATAAATGTGATAGTTATTAGGTAAACTTGATCAACTATGAATGAAGATTTCATGGAAATGAACTCTTATAGGCCTTTATGTAGATAGGATCCAGGGGAGGCTCCAGAGATTTGTGATGTTCCTTACTACATTAGTTAGCAAAGACATTATAATACACAACCCTATACCCTGCATTTTACTTAACAGGTAAAGCTTTTTTATGACTCGGGCTCATAGCAAAGTTCTGAGTCTTGCTTACCTGGATCTTTTCTACCCAAAGTAAGTGTCTTAATGTTACAACCTCTTTGATGGCAGAGGTGGCTACTCAGGACTAACAGACTACTGAAAGGCAGTGTGGTTTTAGGAATAGAAGCAGGCATTGTGGTGGCCAAGAGAAAAGAGAAAACATAGAGAATGGCTGTTTACTCAGGGGAGCGAAGGCAAGGAAAGGCGAGGGAAATAAGCTGATGATGGTGGTTTGGATCAATTGCCATAGCAATTTCTAAGGCTCATTTTAATCCCCAAACCTGTGAGCTCACATTTTTCCAGATAGAAGTTCATAGAGGACAGATTTTGCCCTTGTAGAAATAGTGCAGGTTCCTTTACCCTTCGTCCTGATTCCCTAGAGTACCATCTTATGTAATAATCATAACACAGTCGTTTACACAAGGAAATAAGGATTGGTATAGTACTATTATCCAATCTAGAGACTTTCTACATATTTTGCCACTTTTCCTACTAATATTATTTTTTCTGGTCTAATTTCTGAGATCACACAGTTGTGTCTTCTTAAATCTGTCTGACCTATAACTTTTTTTAAATCCTAACCTTCATACCTTGAAGAGTTTTAACCAGTGTTTTATAGACTGCCCTTCAGCTTTGGTTTACCTGGTGTTTCTCATAATTGGGTTGAGGGAGCTTTTTTATAAGAGCTCCATAAAAGTAAAGATCTACACAGTGCCAACATGCCTTCTTCCAGTGGTATTAACTTTGATCAGTCTTTCAAGGCATCATCTACTAGATTTCTCCAGTGTAAAGTTATACTTTCGCCGTTTGTAATTAATCAATATGTTGTCTCTTAAACCTTTGTTTTGGTGTTGGGAATTGAACCCAGGGCCTCATACATACTAAGCAAGTGTTCTATGACTGAGCTACAACACATCCCCCCAAGCACCATTTTGTTTTTTTAGGTTTAATGCTTTCTTAAGTTGATGGTTAGAGTTAGAGCAAGTGCTGTGCACAGAGGGTTGCAAGGGCCCTGTTCTTGGTGGTCTAAAAAATGATGCCTCAAAAATGATAGTCATTATTTAACTGTTTGAATAGATTTCTCTCAATCCATGCTAAAATGGATTGCCTGACATTACATTGCAGGATTTTTAAGTTCTACCTCCAGGCAAATCTCATAGTTACTAGCAAAAATGAAAGTGTGAAATGCTTTTTAATGTATATTTAACAACACATAGTCTGATGATTGCTGATGTGTAGTCTCTGTGGACTTCCTTTGCTATTGGAGGAGGATGCTGAGAGACACCTTTTTACACATTTATTCTATCTAAAACCATCACATGTTTATTTTCAGATATTCATGCCTGTCATTTACAACAAAATCGTAAAAAGTCAAATACTTGAAGTCTAACTCAAACTTTGACTCACAGGGTTACAACCAATTTTCAGGAAGAGTACAATTACCTTTCAAAATTATATTTGCTTTATTCTGTCTCACAAAATTGCCTCTTCCTAACTGGTACTAAAATATAACCATTTTATAAAAGAAAATATGCAGCTTAGTGATGGAGTTATGAAGAGAATCTTTTTATTCAGAAATGCATATAACTCCCATTTAAAGGAATTTCCATCATTGAACCCAATGTCATTTCTGCTTGAATTAAAGAAGTAAATTTCACTAACTATACTTAATTCCTTCCTATGATATATTTAATAAACATTAATGTACCTTTTGTGTTTATACTAGATTGCACAGCAAGAGTTCACATCTTATACTAACATATGCTAAATAGTTGCATAGTATATATGTGATTGTTGCTAAAATTCCAATACTGAAGGCATTTTAGATCACAGAGCCTCAGTGGTCTACTCTTTGTTTGTCTTGACATTATTAAACTCAATTTGTTTCTCTAACTGTGACTCTAATTACTATATTTGCATGGCAGAAAAGTTTGCTTTGTGGGATGACTTTTATTAACAGTGCTTGCTTGTTGTTCTCTGCTCTTGTTCTTTGTATTTCATAATCAGACAGAGCACCTTCAGTTGCATTGAATAATTATGCACAATCAATAAGTTTTGTGTTTGTCTTTGTTGTTTCTTTGATGTGGCCTGTAGGACGCTGCTGGCAAAGTACTGGACCGTTGGGCCATCATGTCTCGAGAAGAGGAAATCATAACCCTTCAGCAGTTTCTGCGGTTTGGAGAAACTAAATCCATTGTGGAGCTAATGGCAATTCAGGAGAAGGAAGGACAGGCCGTGGCTGTACCATCTTCAAAGACAGACTCAGATATAAGGACTTTCATCGAGAGCAATAATCGCACCAGGAGTCCCAGCCTCCTTGCACACTTAGAGAACAGCAATCCTTCCAGCATTCATCACTTTGAAAACATCCCAAATAGCCTTGCATTTCTGCTTCCATTCCAGTACATAAACCCTGTCTCAGCCCCACTGTTAGGGTTGCCTCCAAATGGGCTGCTTTTAGAACAGCCAGGATTGAGATTGCGAGAGCCAAGCCTTTCAACCCAGAATGAATATAACGAAAGCAGTGAATCTGAAGTGTCTCCTACGCCTTATAAGAGTGACCAAACACCAAATAGAAATGCCCTGACCAGCATTACTAATGTAGAACCCAAAACAGAACCAGCCTGTATCTCCCCCATTCAGAATTCTGCTCCAGTCAGTGATCTAAGTAAAACTGAACACCCCAAAAGCTCATTCCGGATTCACCGGATGAGAAGGATGGGGTCGGCCTCAAGGAAAGGAAGAGTCTTCTGTAATGCATGTGGGAAAACGTTTTATGACAAGGGTACTCTCAAAATTCATTATAATGCAGTTCACCTGAAGATCAAACATCGATGTACCATTGAAGGTTGCAACATGGTATTCAGTTCCCTTCGAAGCCGCAATCGCCATAGTGCAAACCCCAACCCTCGCCTTCACATGCCTATGTTAAGGAATAATAGAGACAAAGATTTAATTCGGGCCACATCCGGAGCTGCCACTCCAGTCATAGCAAGTACGAAGTCAAATCTCACACTCACAAGCCCTGGCCGGCCCCCGATGGGTTTTACCACTCCCCCACTAGACCCTGTTTTACAGAATCCTCTCCCTAGCCAGCTGGTATTTTCCGGGCTAAAGACTGTTCAACCAGTTCCTCCATTTTATAGAAGTTTACTCACTCCAGGGGAAATGGTGAGTCCTCCAAGCTCCCTCCCAACCAGTCCCATCATTCCAACCAGTGGTTCCATAGAGCAGCATCCCCCTCCACCCTCTGAGCCAGTAGTGCCAGCAGTGATGATGGCCACTCATGAGCCCAGTGCCGACCTGGCACCCAAGAAAAAGCCCAGGAAGTCAAGCATGCCTGTAAAGATTGAGAAGGAAATTATTGATACGGCTGATGAGTTTGATGATGAAGACGATGACCCCAATGATGGAGGAGCTGTGGTCAATGACATGAGCCATGACAATCATTGCCATTCCCAAGAGGAAATGAGCCCAGGCATGTCTGTGAAGGACTTCTCTAAGCATAATAGGACCCGGTGCATTTCAAGAACTGAAATAAGAAGGGCTGACAGCATGACGTCTGAGGACCAGGAGCCTGAGCGGGACTATGAGAATGAGTCTGAGTCTTCAGAGCCCAAACTTGGTGAGGAGTCTATGGAAGGAGATGAACACATTGAACACATTCACAGTGAGGTGAACGAAAAAGTCCTGATGAACAGTGAGAGGCCTGATGAGAACCACAGTGAGCCTTCACACCAGGATGTCATCAAGGTGAAGGAAGAATTTACAGATCCCACTTATGACATGTTTTACATGAGCCAGTACGGACTGTACAACGGTGGGGGGGGCAGCATGGCTGCCCTGCATGAAAGCTTCACATCATCTCTGAATTATGGAAGCCCCCAAAAATTTTCCCCAGAAGGTGACCTGTGTTCTAGTCCAGACCCCAAAATTTGTTATGTGTGCAAGAAGAGCTTCAAAAGCTCCTACAGTGTGAAGCTTCACTACAGGAACGTACACTTAAAAGAGATGCATGTCTGCACGGTGGCTGGCTGCAATGCTGCCTTCCCCTCTCGCCGAAGCAGAGACAGGTCAGTAAATCTCCACTGGCTGCTCCTGCTGGGGGTGGGAGTTTATCAGTTTTAGTCACATTTGACTGAATAGATGCAAGGTAGATATTTTCGATGCACTGTAAAGATTGTCCACAGTGACCATGGGATAACTAAGATACCATGCACATAAAGGATTGTTGAAGTTGGTGCTTGTTATAATTAAGCATGCAGAATCATATACCATCTTACCCAATAATGCACGCCATTTATTCTGTACACCGTGTATGTGTGTGTATGTGTATGTGTGTTTCCATGCATCTAGGTGGGACTAAGTTGACTGTACATGGTTCCCTGCTTCCCCATGAGCCCTTTCTTAGAAGCCACAGCTTCTGTCATATACATATATATATATATGTTCATATATATATATACATATATACATATATTTCTGCTTTGCCTTGTGGCTTTTAAATTAAATCAGTATATTATCTTCATACACACATATTTATCCAATATAGAAACAGAAATGTACGGATGGAAAGAACCATAGGTCCAGGACATCGAGACAGCCTGCATCTCCGTAGGTATAACCAGAAATGTTATCATTCCTTACATGAGTATTTAGTGTGTCATTTAAGAATCATGAAACTACCAGAAGATAATGAAGCCAAAGTAATTGTTAATGTGGGGAAAAGGTATTGTGGTGTGGGTTTCTTTATCCATTGTGTTTTTGAGCACGTCTCTGAAATGTAGTCTGTCATGGGACTTAGGTACAGAAGGGGAGTCGTGTATGTACTTTAGGATCAGTTAGAGTATATTATGTTCGGCCCTCAGATGACATCACATTCTACTTATATAACTGTAGCTTTGAAACAGTGGGACTTAAACAGAAGCAGCTGCTGTTAAACCTACCATTTTTTTATTAATCCTAGAGAAAATGTAATATGAATGGAATGTCAAGGTGGTCAGCCTGTGGTGGGGTAACAAAGTGATCCCTTCACTTACAGATATGAGCTTCTGAGTGGTTCCTTTGCATAATACCCAGCCCAACTCAAGTCACACATCAGCTATTTCATCCTACTTAATAGGATATGGTTCATGGTTATATATTGACTTTATGATATTTTTATAGAAAATTTTATCACATTGTGAAAGTCAGCATATGTGAAAAATATTAATGAATTCCAAGTTTCTGCCATCCATATTCTAGTGTTTATTAGTTGGTGTCCTAGTTAGTTTCAGATACTTTGATAAAAATATTGACCAAAAGCCAGTTGGGGATGAAAGGGTTTATTTTGGCTTATATGTTACTGTGATGATCACAGTTCATCAGCAAAGGAATCCAGAGTAGGAGCTCAGGACAGGAACCTGGAGGCAGGAAGTAAGCACCAACCATAGAGGAATGCTATTACTGGCTTGCTCCACTGGCCTGTGCTCAGCCTGCTTTCTTATATAACCCAGGACTACCTATCTAGGAGTGATACCACCTATAATGGTCTGGGCCCTCCCACATTACTCAGCAATGAAGAAAATGCCTCACAGACATACCCACAGACCAGTCTGATAAAGGAAACTCCCCAAATGAGGTTCCCTCTTCATAGTAGTATCAAGTTGACAGCAGAAGCAATCCAGCACAGTCGGCTAGAATTCTTTAACAAAGCAGGATGTTACAAAAGTGCCACTGAAGCTGATTTGGTAGTACAAGCCTGCAATCCTGGCACTTGGTAGGTTGAAGGAGGATAATGGAAAGTTAGAGCCCAACCTGGGCTACTCATTAAGTTTGAAACTGATCTCAGCTATGTACTAAAACCCTGTCTTGATTTTTTTAAGAAATACCACTGCAAAGTTAATGATCTATCTGAAATATTTTGCTTTGTTTTTGAATATGAAATATCAAACTTTTAAAATGAAAGTACACATATTTTTTTTTCTTTGTACTGACATAAAAGGAGCCCAGTTCTGTTGTCTTAATCCCCTTGCCTGGTTCTACAAAAGTGGCTTATAGTTACACAGTTATTTTCAGTTCCAGTTATCACTGATGGTCCCAGAGTGTGTCAGATACGATGGCTATCCATGATAAATATAGTACTGTTCCTCCCCATTCTAGGTTTAGAATAATGCTTTTTCAAATTTCGAACAATATGATAGTGATAATGAGGTTAATGTATTGAAAGTTTTTTCACTGAAATTTTTAACAAAAAAAATATTTGGGCAAACCTGCATAAAATATTTATGAAGATGGAGTGTTTGAATACAAGCTAACATTTAAATTTATTTGCATGAATTCCATCAGTTTTAGTTAGCTGAAAACACAGTTTATAACACTAGAATAAATAGCTAAGAGACCAAGCTTGGTGCTCTCGTTCACTGCAGTCAGAAAATACAAGTGCTGCTGTTGTGTCCTGACATAAAAGGAGGTACCATTGAGGTAGATTTGTTTGTCTGAGGAAAAATATTTGTTGATAACAAAAGAATGTTTCAGTTGTCATTTTTATTCTAAGGATTTGGGTTTTAGCTTCTGACCAGCTATACAGAAGTTTAGGCAAAGATCCCCTGGCTGGGAAGAGCAGTGTAGGTGAGCTGCTTCGGGAGAGAACTGAGGTATATTCTCTGAGTAAACAGCACAATAGATCTAATATTCTTAATTTTAGAGTTTTATCACACATGATAAATGACAAAATGAAAAAATATAATTGAACTCCTGATTTTGATCACCATTTCAATTAATGTCAGCCTGTGGTTGTATCTTCTTGTTCACCAAGACCCTAGGGTACCATGATCTATTCTTTAGATTTATCTTCTGTCTCTTCTCTTTTACTGTTAGGCACACAAGCCCCTGAAAACTTTTGTTTCCATTTCTCTTTCTTTCTTTAATCCACTGTTAAAACTATGACAAGTTCTCTTCTCTTTCTCTTTAGCCAACAGACTTTCCCAAACAATCCCTCCTTTGTCTTTAATCTTGCTTTCTCAAACCCATTTCTTTTGATTCCCGAGAGTACTTGCTTTATCCATCCTCAACTCCACAGTGTATTCCTTGTGCAAATAAGGCATTAGAGGGCAAGTTTTACTCAGGAAAAGTTCTTCATGTGGACTGAAGTATGCAAGAGCCCTGGGATATCTGTGATAAACTAATGGAGTCTCTTTCTTCCTTCTGTTCATAAATGTAGCCATCTCCTTCTCCAGACTGAAGCACCTACCATACAGGAGTTGGGAGCAGCTTCCAAGATGAGTGTACATGAGATAGTTATGTTTTAGGTCTTCTGGTTGACATGTTAGTAAGATGGAGGTACAAGGATGCTAAATAGCACGTTTTAGCTTTGACAGTTAATTACAAAGAGTCTTTACCTATTTATGTTATTTCTAGGTTTATAAGATAAAGTAGAAAGCCTTTTAAAAAGTAAGAAGGTTCTTTATACTGAGAAACAGAAGAAAAAGAAGCACACATGGAAGGGCTGATGATTGTCAGCAATAGTGTTAAAGGATAGTTGTCAGTGAGGGTGTATTTGATAAATTAGCAAGCCAGAGGACCATTCCACACTAATGACAGGACCAAGCTAATATATACAAAGTCTCACTCATTTTGGTTACAAACTAGCTGTTAGAATAATTTTTATTTATTTATAAGTGAGGGAGGTAAAATGTAGATAATTTCCTTTGCAAAGAACTCAGATATTCCTAAGTCATGGCTAAAGTACTCAGGAGCATATTAAGAACACAGTGAAAAATAAGAAAGAAAAAAAGAATACAGTATTGGATTCTGAAATTCTTTCTTTATTTGTCCCTTGATTTTTCTGCTGCTGAATTCTGGTTCTGTCAGGAAACAGATATATATGAAATACTCTCTTTGAAGAAGTTCTCTTAGCCTTCATAAATGGCATGATAGTCATAGCAGAGCTTAAGTTACCTGTGGTAGTTTTCATCCTATGGCTTACTGTTTGAGTCTTAAGAGGTCTCACTGGTCATTGACCTGTATTAAAGAGAAACTCATGTATAAGTTTTGTAAATATTTGGGGGGGAGTATTTTTGAGACAGGGTCTCTCTTTAGCCCCACCTGGCCTGGAACTCCCTTTGTAGAACAGGCTGGCCTTGAACTCATAGAGATCCACCTGCCTCTGCCTCCCTAGTGCTGAGATTAAAGGTGTGCACCACCATGTCCAGCAGTATTTTTTTTACTCAAGGAAAAAAAAAAAAAGGATAAATCTCCATCTACAGATGATTCCATGATATTCCTTATCATTTCTTAGTTTGTTAAATTTTATTTATGCTGTGGTGATTGTAAATTTTAAACTCTGTCAGTTAAAATGATAACATTGTACTCAGAAACTAGATGATCTCTGTAGAAAAATATATTTCTCTGATTGTCATACTCATGACTTATATACTTTATATTTATATAATATATCTTATTATATATATATATATATAATTATTTTGCCATCCTTTTCTCACAGTAATTCCTAAAGTTTTTCATAAATTTTATCAAAAAGCTAAGTGTATCTTGTTGATCTTAAAAGTATGGTGAAAGTGGTGGTTCAGGCAAATGAATACATTTTAAAACAAAATAATATCTGCCTAAGGTGATTTATAAATAAATATGAGGCAACCATTGGTGCCAAGTGTGAACCTTCTCTTTGATTGCTAGTTTAATCAGTCCAGATTTAAACATGTAAACTTCTTGATTTGTATGGAGTAAGACATCTGTATTTGGTTTATTAAAACCTGCTGATGTCTGAAGAACTAAATTTGTTCTTGTATAGGCCCCTGGGTAGCCATACCTAAAAAACAGAGATATGTAGGTTTTGCTTCTCTTATTACCTGACTTCCAGCCCTGTACAGGTGTGCAGGAATAAATTAACATGAGCTACCTCTGATGAGCCACTGCATACATTAACAACAGAGGTGAAGATGTGAAAACATGCTACCTGCCTCCTGTTGTCACTTTCCCACTATAGCCAACATTCATTTTTTTTTTCCATCATTCTGTATGTTTGGAAACTTATAGAGAACTTTTATAGAGAAAGCTTTTCAATAAATACTCAAGATTTCACCAGGCAATACCTCTAAGAAATGAGCCACTTAGCACCAAGTCAAGGAAACTACTAGTATATTTGCCTTAATATAATTAGCTGTCAAAGAGAGTGTGTTAATCCTCTCCAAGTACCAGAGAACATCTTAATGGATCAACTGCTTCCTTTCTTACATTGTTCTCCGTCAAACTTTACTTCTCCTTTTCCCAAATTCTTTATAAAGTGAAGTTGTGTCCTCCTCTGGCTTTTAAATGCTAAGAGATTTTTTTCCCCCAGCACTACTCTATTGGGTTTCACAATAGAGCCAGCAGATCAATAGGCCTTTTGTACTTATCTCCATTACTTTCCATCAAAAGCAAACAAACAAAATAAATCCCCCTCCTGAGTAATTGCTCCTTGTGCGTCCTCAAGCAAAACTTTGCTAGTAAGATAAACTTTGGTGTCATTCTTGTCCCTGAGGTTCTTTTTATAGACTGGGAGAAGAGCAATGAGCAAAACAGTCTCCTTGTATCATGGGGAGAGATTCTGTCAAGCCTAGAGTAAGCCTTGGATCTTCCTAATGACCTCCTGCCGGCCCAGCTGGATGCAAGACAAGCTCATTTAAACCTCTACTGACCTTTTCCTCCTCCACTGCATTGACTGCACCAATCACTTCCACCATCTTCAAAACTATGTACCACACAAGCAGTAAATGATAATGGCCAGCAAATGATTTCCATGCATGATGCAAAGAGATTTTTATAAATTCTTGTGGAGAGGAGTTAGCCTTAAACCTCTTGTGACCAAGTCCAAATATAATGCTTCCAAATACTTTTATTCTTAGCCTCCCCTAGAAAAAGCCATGCTACTCTTCTAACCAACATTTCCTTGAAAATTCTGGCAAAATATCAGTGAAGGCACATAATTATTACCCAGGCAGTAGGTTGCAGATGATATCACTTGGGAGGTATCATTTTCATGCTTTCTAGTTCTCCACCAAAATCTGTTGGACCTACTGATAAATTTTATTACTGTGAGCTTTTCTCATATGCAATTTCCTTTCCGTTTCCTTTCAGATGCTTGATTTTGCAGATGATATTTCCTTTTTTAAAAACACTGACTTTTTCAGTAGGAAAGTGAAGCAGGATGACATTCATACATTCACATTTACCTGTGTAACCCTGGCAGTACCCCTTTCCTCTTATGTGACAGATTCCTACCAGCTCTCCAGCCAAAGGCGTTCATTTGTTGTTTCCAAAGACAAAGAGAGGCTCTTCTGTTTAGGTTTCATACTGACAGTTGAGCTGTAAAACATTCATGTTTCCTATATTCTGAAGCCTACACATAAATACTGTAGTGGTTTTGCCATAAGACTCTCATGAGCCTCAAATAGGTAAATAATGGCAGAATATGAAAGAAGTTTGACTTGCCAAAACATTCAGTGTCATAATAAAAGGGATTCAGTGACTTTGGTTCTTGAGTACCAAGATGTGTGTTTGAGAGAGGCAAACTAAGTCATCAGAAAACAGAATACTTTCTAAGAAAGGACAGTTTTTCTTTGGTCTTTTCACATAAAACCATACTTTTTAAAAATACCTACATTTTCTATTCTAATGCAAGTTGCTCAAATTAAAACAGAGGTTGTAAATTCCTGGTAAAAAGCTATAATGCCTGAAGTGTTAGTGATCTTAACTATGCCACTTTATGAAGTTTATTACTCTTTTATTAACTAAAGGGGAAAATGTTACCTACTTCCCATTTAATTCTTTTTCTTGCTTGCTATAATTTTTATTTTACTTTGGGAAATAAAGAGGAAAAAAGCCAAGTAAGCCTGCCTGAACATACATAGATAAGCCTCAGTTTTCACTCTTGCACAGACAAATCTGAATTATGACCAGCCACTCAAAGTTATGCTAGCACTCTCATGTTAATGTGCCTACATAATGCATATGTGTATTTATACATAAGCATTCCCATAAATAATATCAAAACACAGATCATCCTTCATCACCAGAAGAACATCTTCATCTCAGAAAGTGATATGTAAAGTTACTTTATCATATAGATGGGAAATGGGAAGATTTTGTAAATAAAATAAGACAGACTTAGACTGAACAACGGGCCTTCAGAAGGAAGCCTCTGGGGCTGAGGGCCAGCGGAAGGGAGCCACCATAACTCCGCTGCCTCTTTAGTCAGCTCTGTCACCATGGGGGCACTGCTGGGTCACTTCACTCACTAGTAATTGTGTTTTACAGACTTCTAAAGCAATTGGCTCAGTCAGTCCCAATTCAATAAAAGTGGAGAGCAAGAAAGAGAGCACTTTTGTTCTATTTTTTACTTGAAATTATTTCATTCAGCAGTCTGTCTTTTTTATTACCAGGATTTGACATTAGCACTCCAAGCTATATTAGCATCCATTTCAGCAGTTCAGTAATGGTATTAAAAAAACACTTAACTTCAACGGTGAATGGTTGTATGACAGTACCATAAAAAAAAATCCACATTAAAAAGAAACTTATGTATTGTCCCAGAAAATTATTTTTCACTTGTTTAACCACTTCAAAACTCTGTTCTTGTGACAAGTATTCATGAGCACCTTCTTAGAAGTAGCCAGCAGTGTAGCTTTGAGGGCCAGGAATTGGGAAAGGAAGAAGGGAGTCCAGTGGAGAGAGGGTCGATAAAAGTGCTATTTATGCCATAGTTAGATTACCTTCCATTCATCAGCAGAGATGGAATTGGCAACCTCAGAGCACCCAAGGTGAGATTCTTGGATCTTTGTGCCTGCCTGGGATTTGATTTTGAACCCAACACTCTCCAAACTTGGGAGCAGAGCCTAACTACTTTGGCACTGTGGTGTGCTCATAAATGACTACATTAGGTTCTAAATTTTGATTAAACCTTCAGTAATTAATCAATGGTAGACATGAAGCAGTTGGCAAGGTCCAGAGCTGCAAAATGTTTAAGACATAAAACATTACAAAGTAATTAGAACATGCTCCTTCAAGAGAAGGATTGCCTTCAATAAAGGGGTAAATGATAGCATCCTGTTTATTGTGGACGTAGGCAGCCAGAGCAATATGATAAACTGCTGGAGATACACATATCAGTAATCATCCACATTATTAGTACCATTAATCATAATTCCAAAAATATGACAGCAGCAGCCAACTTTTTGACCAATTTTGCTTCTGCCTGTTGGCCATTATAACTTCGCTAATAGACCACAGAGCTCCTGTGCGTGGCAGTTTGCATTGAGAATGGAAGGTTAATTATATTTGAGCTGCTGATTTCTTCTCTCCTTGGAAAAGGCTTAGCACTTTGACAATCCCAGGAGCTCATCGTTGTTAAACCAGTAAAAGTACTTTATTGAAATTTTCTTTGTTGGTCAGGAATGAGATGTTTCAAATGAGATATAAGCGCCAGGCTGGGACACTGCTAATGTTTCTTGCTCCAAAGTGTTCCTTGGACAGCAAGAACTCAGTGGTACCACTTTGCTTTTTTCTCCTCTGCAGATGGGTAAAATATTCAGTACTATATAGTGGTACAGCAGGAAATCCTACAAGATTAGTGATAGTCTCAATTATATATGTAGGAGTAGGATGTTAGGAGTGGTTGTTAACATAAGAAACAAGAAGCAACACTTTTCTAAAATATTCTGCACTTTCAGTCATAGCTGGGTAAATACAAAGGAAAAGCCCCAAGAATCATCCAAATGTTTCTGAAAGTTGAAATGTTTCATATAGGTGTATTACTGAATGGTGAACTTAAGTTTTCATGTTTCAACTGGTAGGGTTGTGTTTGTTTTGTGTTTTTAATGACTTTTATTTACTATGTGTATGAGTGTAAGCACACCTGTGTCATGCAATGCCCATGGAAAACAGAAGAAGGCATCAGATCAGATCCCCTGAAACTGGAGTTAGAGACATTTATTAGTTGCCATGTGGGTCCTGGGGTTCAAACCCAGGTCTTCTGTAAGAGCAGCCAGTGCTGTTAACCTTGGAGCAGCCCCTTGCTTGTTGTTGGTTGGTTGGTCGGTCGGTCGGTCGGTCGGTCGGTCGGTCGGTCTTTCTGAGACAGGGTCCTATTGCCCCATCAGTGTTGGAACTTGCTGTTGTAGACCAGGCTGACCTCCATTCTCCTGAGTGCTGGGATTAAAGTCATGTGCCACCACACCCAGCACTACTACCATGCTCAGCTCAACTGGTAGTTTTGACATCACTTAAACAAAGATGTAAACTAGATTTATGCTCATCTATTGTTTAGGTATGTTAAGTAATTTCATTCTCTACCTCCAATTCTAGGTAAGACCATAGGTAAGTGATACTGAGAGTTCTACACAATATTCCCTCTTTCTATGTAGAACTTGCTCATCTACCTAGTGCTAACTTTAAAGCTCACAAATTAGGTATTTTCATGATATAAAACATTTTTGGAATATTTTATCTCAGGAATTATTTTCTTTGGAAATGACCTCTAAAAGGAATTGGTGTTTCATATTGTATGCATTAGAAAAACAAACTGGAAGACAAATTTGAATGTGAAACAAAAGTTCATTCTATTATTCGAAAGTGTATCTTAGAAATTCTTTAATTAGACTATAAGATATGGAACAGAGGATTTGAAGCACCCCCTTCCCAACTTGGGTAGACACAAAACTTAAAACTTACAGCTCAGACTATCTTAAAAAGACACCAAGACTCGGCTTTGCTCTTCTTATCCAACAATAGCAGCACCAGACAATTTCCAAATTCTGTGAATATATAATCTATTCACTGTGTAACACTCATCTTGCATTATAGTGCAACAGGTACTTGCATTATAGTGCAACAGATTGAATAATCAGCACCCAGGAGAAGCCTCCTTGTGTCAGATGCAACTCAGAAGTAAAATGGATAGGGACTAGGACTGTAGATGTATCTATTCTATACTTAACCTGAGCACCGAGCATATATATTTTTCATTTACCCATCTGCCCTCCCAAATGCCATCACTATGTTAACATTTTTATGCATTCTGCAGCAATGACAAATTGTTTTCTAACTGTAGCATCAAACTTAGTATGCAAAAGACATGTTTGCCTCTGCCCACAAACCAATAATTCTCACTAACATCTTCAGAGTTACAACATTTATAAAGTTGCAAAGTGGAGTAAACAAACCATCTGTTTAGCTTTTCCATATATGTCATGCTTTCTTATTAGCATATTACGATTCATTTAGTAAACAAATTTGGTGATTTCGTTCACGTCAAACTTAGATCAGAAGCTTGAAGATGATTAACATTCCTGGGACAAGCACATTAATACATTGCTTCCTCTGCAAAGTTAAATGGCTTCTCAGGAGAATCGCCCCTTGTTGACAAGATGAGACTGTCAATTTTGTTTGCCTGCCACATTAGGGGCCATAAGGGGATGGCAGGGTCTGAGAAAGGAGAGTCATGTAGGCAGCATAATTCACTGTGAATTGAGAAAAGAAGTCTAATTCTGATAAATGGTCGACCCCAATACATCCTACCTGTTATTACAACAGACATGCCGTATCTGTGCAATAAATTAGCTAACCCCCTAAAGAGTTTGGTGGGAGCTTATCTTCAAGTGGATAATTTGAATGTAGAGGGAACTGTCTACGTGACCAGTATGGATGATTTGTTTTATATTGAAAGGGATTGAAATAACTGAATTTCATATTTTTTTAATTTGCAAGAATTTGCTTAGCTTTTATTTCTTGTACTTAATATGCATTTCTTTACTTTTTAGATTTTTGAGAATTATCTACTATAATTTTATGTTGGGCATTCTTCCTCAGCTAGGGGATAGTGTTCAGATCTTCTGGAGAGAATTTTTAATTAAAAACCTATTTAATGACTATAATTGTATAGAAATGAATGGTGTCAAAAATGTCATTGAACTCACAAAGCTGTAAGCATGTAATTAATAAATAGCAATACAAACATGTTGAGATGTGTGCAATAGGCAGTGAAATAGCAAGCCAGGTAAGAGAAATAATGAGAGACATAGGTTTTCATCTTTCATTTCTGAGGATTTGGAGAGCAGGGTTACATTTCTGTTTGAGAGTATTGCTAACTAACCCCTATTCACATCTCGCATCTAGACTTACCTAGATTGAATATAAATTTTTCCTCTCTCCTTTTTCCTTCCACTCATATACACAAACAGTTCATCCTTCTATATCTGTGCCCACAGATTCTGTATATATGGATTCAACCAACCACAGACAAAAAATGAAAATCATGACTGTATAAAACATACACAGACATTTTTCTTGTTATTTCCTATACAGTATAGTACAACATCTATTTGTATAACATTTATGCTGTGTGGATATTATAAGTAATATGGACATGACAATATATACAGCAGGATTACATGGGTCCTATGCAAACACTTTATCATCTTTTTTTTTTTTTCTTTTTTGGTCTTTTTGAGACAGGGTCTCCCTGTAGCCCCAGCTGTCCTGGAACTCGCTCTGTAGATCAGGCTGGCCTTGAATTCACAAAGATCCACCTGCTTTTGCCTTCCAAGTGCTAGGATTAAAGGCGTGCGCCACCACGCCTGGCTCTTTATCATCTTATATAAGGGACTTGAGCATCCATGGATTTTTGTTGGAAGGGCTGCCAGAACCAATCCCTGGATAATACTAAGGATAACTGTATATACGTACATATACACACAACATCTTCCGTGGACACCTCACTATGATCATTCAAGGCAATATGATTTGCAAAGTGTGGGTATCTATTTGTAGTAAGTGAGAGAGTAGAGCAGGCAAGTAAAAACAAAACAAAAAAAAATCCAAAACGAAGCCTTAATTCCATTTTACCCCAAGAAATTGAATGGTTGTAATTCATTAATTTTAGAATGGCTCAGAATTTATTAATAACTATGAGTTAGGTTTTATATATTTTATGTAACATAGTACCTAACTTGTGAATTTGTGAATTCAATTTCTGACTGCTTGTCTTAGTTGCTTTTCTGTTGCTATCATAAAATACCCTGAGGGAAGAATTACTTTGGCTCACAGTTCGAGGTGCAGTCCATCTTGGTGGGAAAGCCAATGTGCTAGGAGTTTGAAGCAGCTGGTCACATTGTGTCTACAACCAGGAAGAAAAGAGCAGTGAACCCTTGTGCTTAGCTCACTTTCTTCCTTTTCTACAGTCCAAGATCCTTGCCCCGGAGATGGTACCATTGGCATTGGGTAGGTCTTCCCCCTTAGCCTACTGAAGCCAATACCCCACAGACATGCACAGAGGTCCATCTCTCATGCAATTCTAGATATTTCTAAATCTCATCAAGTTGACAAATGAGACTAATCATCACATTGCCACATTCTTATTTTCTAACTTGGTCTAACACTTTTCCTTCAAAATAAATGACAACACCAGTTCTTTCAAGACCAAATTTAAAAACTCAAAACACTTATCTGTTTCATTTTTAATTTTGTTTAAAAACAAAATTAAAATTACATTTGGACAAGTGGGAAAAAGAGAAATAAGAACAAAGCCCAAAGCAAAACTTGCTTTTCTTCTCTGTACACACTTAACATTTACTTGACTGCATTTGATATATCCTTTCTCTTCTGTGACATATGGGCAAGTGTTCATCAAAGAACACTTTGAAAAGGACTAGGGAGTTCACGTTCATCCAGTCACAACACTTTTACTCAGCATTCCAAATAAGGTAGAAATTTAGGAATTGATGCCTTCCCTGGAATTGTTAGACATTTTTTGTGACCTTAAGTCTTTACGAGGCTTTTGGCAGATTCACAGTATGGAAAGAGTGCAGAAACTCAGAGAACATTTGTACCTCTAAATATAGCCCAGATTAGAGGAGTCTTATGTCCTTGAATTGTACACAATACTGGAATATTTTACCCTTAGCTCTGTCATCAGTGTCTTTACAAGACACCATTTAAATGCTTCTCTTTGGAATAATCTTCTGAAGTATATTTTGGGAAAAACATCTTTAAGGTTCATACATTTTACCAGTTGAAAACAAGTAAATATACATTTAATATCTCCCATGTGCCATGTACTCTACTTGATTCGTTTATATTCTTGAAAGTATCCTCCTTGGTCTAAATTTTAGGCCACTGAATTAATCTTTACATTTACACCTATAAACTTATTTTCTCTCAATCCTTTTTCTTCGTTGTTTTTCTATAGGAATTTGCTTCCTCATAACTGTGTCATCTACTAATCAGAGCAAGTAGAAACAGTTTTTATATTCTTTATGTTCCAATTCAGTCTAACTTTTGGTTATTTTTCTTTTTCTCAAGATGAATATTCAGAACACAGATTTCCTTCTTTTTAGAAAAAATATATTCCTTGGTTATTTCATGGATTTTTGTTCTAAGGGTCTTATTTCCAGCACACTCCGGCCTTCTATTTTACCCTTCTCTCACAATAGTCATAAGGGTTCTGTCTTTCTTTATACATCTTGAGTTTTTCTGACCCAATTCAACTTGCAATTTTTCTTTTTTTATAACTTTTTTAGATTGACATGAATTACTATTTTTTTTATTTTATTTATTTATGCATATGAATGTACTGTCTGCATGTAGGTCTGTGCACCCGTGTCGTGCAATGCCACGGAGGTCAGAAGAGGGTGTCGGATATCCCTTGGAACTGGAGTTTTCCTGGAATTGGAGTTACAGACAGTTCTCAGCCGCCATGTAGGTGCTGGGGATCGAACCTGGGTCCTCTGTAAGAGCAGTCGGTGCTCTTAACCACTAGGCCATCTCTCCAGCCCCCGCAATTTTTCATAAATTGCTGTTAACTCTAGGTCTTTGTTTCTTTCAAGGACAGTAATTTTACTATAGTTAATGGTTTGAATTGACTGATTGGAGGGTCCAACTATAAGTCCTTATTAAAATCCAGCGTTACCTGTTGTTCATTCTATGGAGGTGAACAGGATCAGTAGCACCCTCTAAAGAACTTCAGGAACTTTAGTTAGCTGCTTTCCCTCCTCTTTCTTTACTTCTTTCCATTTCAGCAATACAAGTGAATGTGTCAAAAATTCCCCAAGTTCAAGACATGAGAGTGAACTAGCTGGCTTTTCATAGCCTGTTTTTCATGTGTTTTGCATATGGCATTTAGGAAGATTATTAAACAAAAAATGAAATAGATTAAGAAATGAACATAAAAGAATCAATTCTCTTGAACTGCAGTTGCATAATGGAAATCGACTACCATGAATGAACTTGTGCACTGAAGTTATGAACAGCAGAGCTAATGCACTGCCATGAGTTCATCTTTATTATTACATTACACCTGAATCAATTGATAAAGTACCTTTTTTTTAAGTGAGGGATGGCACTTAATTGAATAAAAGTCAATGTAATTATATTAGCAGAGGCCAACAGTACTGCTGACAGCGGAAAAGGGACACTGTTGAGCAGAGTGCCAGAGCTGGTCTCCACATTTCTGCACATCGTTTTGTTGACAGATATTGAGGGCTGCTACATCTTCTAATTAGATTACAGCTTTCTTCTGCTATAAGTGAGAAATGAAGAGAAAAATCTCTTCCTGGTAACATATTGGTGGAGATGTGTAAATTCACGAGTCATCTTAGGGGAGAGGTGTCCATCTGGGTGATTGGTGTGCCCTCTTGTCAATGTTAATTTATTCTTCCTTATTCAGTGTGTCTTGATGAAGCTCCTGTGCGTCTGGCTGCTGTTTTCTCAGCAGCGAACCTAGGAAGTGGTAACTGCAGTTGTGTGAGAAACAACAGAGTTCTAGATTACAGTGAAATGTGTGTTTGTGAAACTAAGAGGGGTGGGGTGTTAATAAATGGAGGGTAGGATTTCATGAGCTGCTTACAGTTGGCAGACTGTTTTATCAGTGAAGTAATGGCACACAGTGTAACTCCATTTCCACATTCCTGTTATAATCCTAGTGATGTCCTCCCCACATGTCATAGTAAATACTTCGCAGTAGGCATTTCCTGCACTCTGCTTAGCAGCCTGTACTTGAGCCATCTGACATCTGACACCAAGGAAAACAGGAATGATTGTCAGAACAGAGACTATGGGACAACTTCTGTTTATCACTCATATATCCACACACTGCATGCATCTGTTTGGAACTCATTTATGGATAATGCTGATGCTGTGAATTTGCTTTATCTTAAGTTGATTTGTGATTTTTCAATTGCGTAGCTGCTCTGAAAATCATCAAGACAGCATATGAGATGATCGCTTATGACAGAAAATAATTTTGTGATCAGAACATTTTTAAATCCCTATTTTATTGTTTAAGTTTTTTAAAAACCAGATGTCTAGAATGTGAATTTGTTTTCTCTCTCTTTCTCCCTTTCTCTCTCTCTCTCTCTCTGTCTGTCTCTCATTCTTGCTTTCTTTTGTGATCGATTTAGCAAAAGATTAGAAAGCTGATCTTATTGTCACAAGGTAAGCTCAGCCTTCCCAAGTGCAGTGTGGAGAGGGCTTCTGCCCTCTGCCCATCGACCCAGAGTGCTCATGACTGTCTTGTGTGGGAAGGTGGGGAAGCTCTCCCATCCTTCTTGTCTCTGAGGCACATACCTCTCACCCATCTCTAGGAAATATTAGCCATACTTTTCACCAATTGGAGTGACTCATTTGGTCTTCCAGACCTTTTAATTATAACCAGGAGGTCCGTTGATCTTTACACTGGCCATTTAGGTCATTTCTAGTATCACAATTAATTTCTCTGAGATGGAGAGCTTCCACCAATGTTGAAGCTGTATTTCCCTGTTTATTTATCGGTTTATTTTTGGAAAGGTAGCTTTCAATTTAGGTACTTGGCAAACATCTGAGCCTTTGCAGGTGGAGAGAGGTATATGCCCAAGGGCACTTTAAAAATCAATGGGGGATGTAAATACAAAGGCAATGTTTTCAGATAAACAATAACATCAGGCTTTGTAACTCTTGGGGTCCCTGTAGATGCTCTGCGACAAATCTTACTTTTTTGTTTGTTAACCCAAGCAACGCACTCAATAAATGGAGTGAAAGTTTTGCTTATGAAAGTAGGGGTTCTATTTGTAAAATAGAGGGACTATGTCATTGTGCTTGAATTTTATTTTTGGATTCTTTTGTTTAGTGTGATTTTTTTTTTTTTTGAGAGCAGGTAGGTTATACTTTAAAAAAAATAATTCAGTATTTTTTGTTTTGGAGAACTAAACTTTAACATTACTTGATGAAGACATTTCAACACTAAAATGTAGCAACTTTGAAAAATAAACATATTCTGCTATTAGATCTAACTGGAATCCCAGATTAGTTTGAGAAAAAAAAAAATCTATGTTACTATAGACAATCTTTTAACTATTTGAAATTCTAGTCTACTGAGCCAAACTTTTTTTTTAACTTAAAACTTGAAATGTGCAGCTGGAGCAATGGCTCAGCAGTTACGAGCATGGCCTGCTCTTGCAAGGACCTGGGTTCAGTTCCCAGCACCCACATGGCAGCTAACAACCATCTGTAACTCCAGTTCCAGGGAATCCAGTGCCCTCTTCGGACCTTCATGGGCATTGTACAACATGGGTGCACTTACATACATGCAAGCAATACACTCATACACATAAAACTAATAAAAATAAAAGCTTTTTTCTAAACTTGAAATGTGGGAGGATGAGAAGGAAGGTTTTTTTTTTAAGTTAAAACTAAATTTTCTAGAGCATTTACTTTTTTAAGATGCAGCTCTTTTAATATAGTATTTGCTGCATTAAAAGGGGGTTATTGTTTTATCCTGATTTTAAGTAAATTTGACTATTGCATTTAGTCAAGCAGAAATCTTCCATTCTTTTACCCTGGTTCATGTTTATTGTCCTATATTTATCTTGTTTAAGGTGTAGCATGTCTGCTGTGAGGTCCTCTGTGGCTAACGCTGCTATGTAGCAGAGCTAATGCAACAGCCATTGAGAGAAGGGTGCATGCATTTGCATTCATCCTTCCACTGAAGATCTTTAATAAAACTTACACTAGTGGGAACTTCCCCCAGTTGCACCCCACCACCGCTTACTCCCAGATCCTGAGAATATAGGGAAATGCTTGCTTTTATAATGACATAAGTAGGAATGAATGTGCTTATTTGTTGTCTAATGAAAGCTGAATCAATTTTAAAATGCTCTCCTTTTCTCCCCCCCTCCCTGTGCCCCTCCCCCTTCCTTCTTGTTTTCCTAGACACAGTGCCAACATAAATCTGCATCGTAAACTGTTGACCAAAGAACTCGATGACATGGGCCTGGACACATCGCAGCCCTCCCTTAGCAAGGACCTCCGGGATGAATTTTTGATGAAGATATATGGTACCCAGCACTCTATGGGGCTCGATGTCAGGGAAGATGCCTCCTCCCCCGCAGGGACGGAAGATTCCCACCTGAATGGGTATGGGAGAGGCATGGCAGAGGACTACATGGTCCTTGACCTGAGCACCACCTCCAGCCTCCAGTCCAGCAGCAGCATCCATTCCTCCAGAGAATCAGATGCAGGCAGTGATGAGGGGATTCTCTTGGATGACATTGATGGGGCGAGTGACAGTGGAGAGTCCACACACAAGGCTGAGGCCCCCGCCCTCCCTGGCAGCCTAGGGGCTGAAGTTTCAGGATCTCTTATGTTCAGCAGCTTGTCTGGAAGCAATGGTGGGATCATGTGCAACATTTGCCACAAAATGTACAGCAACAAGGGAACCCTGAGGGTGCACTACAAAACTGTGCATTTGCGAGAAATGCACAAGTGCAAAGTCCCTGGTTGTAATATGATGTTCTCCTCTGTGCGAAGCCGAAATCGGCACAGTCAAAATCCCAATCTCCACAAAAACATTCCCTTCACTTCAATAGATTAGTTCCAGAATGGACACTACACATGCCAGCTCTCACCAGATGGCCTACATGTTTGAACTGCCATAGCCAGTGTGTGCTTTGGTGGCGGGGGCATGTATATGTGTACATGTATATGCCTCTGTGTCTACACACCTGCACACATCCATATTTTCTTTTCTTTAGATAAAAATGATAAACACTAGGTGCTTTTGAATTTTTTTTCTTTTTCCTTTATAGTTTTGGGAGGGGTGGGACCTTGAACTTGGGATGGAAACTGAGTCCCCTTCAAATACAAACACACATAAAGCGTGCAACTATCCCCAATTTTGATAGAGTAATTCTTGGTCTTCTCCAAAGAGACATTTGTTGTACCTATGACTGTTGCCTGCAAAAAATTAATAATAATAATAATAAAAGGGAAAAAAGAGAAAACAAACAAAAAGGAACTTCTAATTGTCTTTTGTGAACTTTAAGGTTTTGAGAGAATCTTCAAATAAGCATGGCGGATTCACCTGTAAATATTTAGCCTTGAGAGGCCAATGATGTAAAACGGTTGTATTGATGGTTAACTCTTCTTTAATTTTGACAGTTACATCCAGCTGTTAGATATACAGGAAAAAATAGTTTGCTGGCTAGTTCTATTCATTTATGTTAGCATTAATGCACATTTTCTTTTTTCCAAAAAAAAAAAAAAACCCATGGTCTTGTTTTTACTACCTGTTAGATATAGTAATAAAGAGGTGCTGGCATGCTTTACAGCACAGAGCTGATTTTTAAATGTCCTGTACTAGTACATAAACCCAGTCATGCACTTTTTTCATACACTACAAGGGGACGTGTAATATCCATGCTTCTTTTTTACCCTTAAACTATTGCCATACTTCAATAAGTGTCTTTCTTAAAAAAAAAATCCACTTGTATAAAAATGGTCTGGTCAGTATAGGGCACACATGCCAAACAAAAAGTATTAGTGTTAACACAAAACTGCCAACTTTGCACAAGTTTTCAGAAAAGAAAATATAATTAGTCACTCAACATAACCACAGGCCAGCTTGTTGGCCACCAGAAAACCGCTTAAAAAACAAAACAAAAACAAAACTTGGTAATTCTTTCAAGTGCCGAATGTTATTAGAATCAATGTTGCATCCTTCTTTTGTATATGTTAAGTTATACAAAAGGAAAACAAAATTTTGTGGTGTGAAACAGCCAAGACATTTCTTCTGTAGAAGCAGGATAATATTTCAGTTTACAAAAGCCCAAGTTACTATGAAGCAAAGCGGAAGACAGTAAACGAGCTCAACACTCATTCCCAAGGTCCTCACCCTTTGAAAAGAAAGAAAAAGTCTGAGTTGGGCTGATGTGTTGTGTGGCTGTCTCATTTATTGAAAATTCTGCAGTAGCTCTGCAAGTCAGACCTGCTTAATAGACAAAATCAAAAGTTGTTTCCCAGCAGCTGTTCTTGGAAGCTCTGAAAACATGTGCTGAACTTGAACTGAGTGGCGCTCCTCTTTCCCAATGCAGAGGCAAAGACAGGGCTCCCTCTGTAGTAGTTTGTGTTTCCCCACACAAATTTGTCAGAGAGAAATGAAAGCGAGCCTGAAACCAAGCAATTGAGAGTGAGAACCAGGGGGGGGAGTCTGCTCCAAACCTTTTTGTTTTGTTTTGTTTTTGATGTTTACACATGTTGCCTGAGCTGGTTAACCACATCGGCAGCCTCAGCTACCACAGCACACTGACTAAATGGTGATATTTACTCAATGTCAGTCTGCAGCCAGAGCTGCTAGGGTGTGCACTGCAGACTGGGTTCTGTTGTCTTTCTTTTTTTGGTGGGGGAACCTCACAGTAATATTTCGTTGGACAGTACATGTCCACTATAAAAAGAATGTATTTCTTTTCTGTATTTTATGGCCTCAAACATTTCTCCCAACAGTCTAAAACTTACAAATATTCTTTTGTTTCAGTTTTCATATTTCCATTTTCATTTTTGTCATTATTTTTTCTGTGTTCACATCAGCATTTACTTCCGTTAAATTTGCCAAGGGAAACCATTGATAGGTTTCTGTTATTATTCCTATATGATTTATTGTACCTCACAGTATTTATTTTTTTCCAAAAACAAGCATCATTGGGGGGGGTTCAGTAGTTTTTATTTTTGAAAATTTCTGAACAGTAGATTCTTAAAGATAAGCTAGGTTTTTCCAGAAGCTTTATCTTTCCACCTCCTCATGAGAATGCTATGGGTTTTGCCTGATTCTTCATTTGTTCTATAGTGAGGAAAGACCAAAAGTATTTGCAGTACAAAAGAAACTACATCAAACACTATGTCTGTTAAGTGACAAATGTTTACGGTAAAAAACTGAGGAATTATTAATAACCTTTTTTGTTTTGTTTTCTTGTATCTTTGACTTCCCCAAAGTCTTATTTGCTTTATTTTGATGTTGTGTTAAATTGAATACACAGATGTTTTCCTTTGTTTTTATAACATACAAGACTGTGTACAGTATGTTTGTGAAAGATTGAATTAGAATAATGAACATTTGTTTGCAAATATTTTGGTCCTCTTAGCCTTCTCTGTATTATGCTGTTGCCTGTCACCACATGTTGGATTCAGAAGGATGGAAACATATTTTTACAATCCCCCCAAATTATACAAACTCTGACTTTTGGAGTACACAGAGACTAAACTATGTCTCATTTCATGAAAACTAATACGCATTTGTGCTTCCACAACTTTTAAGTGCTTCACTCTTTGAACTGTTAGAATTCATTTGTACAAAATCAGTGTTTAGTCCATTTAATTTAATGTCAAGTAAAAGGTCAGATGGTCCTCATTGGTGAATCACCTAGCTGTGACGAGGTCACATCAGCCAGTGAACCAGGCTCAGAACAAGTGTTTGTTACCACAAACCCGGCTGATGTTTGTAGGCAGGTAGAAAAAGTCAAAAGAAGTATTAAGATTCGAGAAGTAGCATTTTCTTTACTTGGAAGCATGAATGAATGCACCTGTTTTTTTGTTGTTGGGGTTTTTTGTTTGTTCATGTTTGTTTTGTTTTTGTTAGAAATAGGACAATGGGCAGCTGGCACATTTTCAATATGTCCCTTATTTGCTACTACTTTTGTGCCTCAAATGTCCAGTTGTGGTGGCCATTTCACAAGTAAATGGTCCAATATAACGCCTATTTGCTTAAAGGGACATGGGCAGTACATGGAGGATATAGTACATGAAGTGTCTAATTCTTAGGGTCCACAATGCCCCTAGTTCTTGGGTGTGCCTGAGTGCCCTTGAAATCACTGCTGTTCTTAAGGCTTGCATGTAAATTGGCAGGATGAAGAGATGGGTGGCATTTTGCTTAGCCAGGCTCCTCCTCTCAGCCCATTTCTATTCAGTTTTTTTTTTTTTCACGAGGTTTCCTGTTGCTTCACCATACCTAGCTGTATCCATTTTACACTAGCTGAAAATTAATAGGGATGGAGGGTTTTATAGCCCAAGTTTTATCACAGGTACAAAATTAAGCACCACTGGTTGCATGAGCTCCCTGGCTGATGTGGAAGCCTACTGTTGTGATCATTTTAAACTCTATTTTTGTAAATATCAGAAGGGTTGGGTCCACTGTGGAGAATATTTGTATACTATGGAGGGAAGAGAGAGCAAGGAAAAGGCTAGGTAATAAGGAATTTGGTTTTGAAAATGTGATAAAAAGCCTGAAGCTCTTTGTTCTTCTAGTAATTGTATTTAAATAAACCAACCCAGTATAACTTGTTCCCAGTCTTAGTACAGCTGCCCTGGTCAGCCTGATGCTATTTTAAGGTTTAAATATCAACGTTTTTCCTTCTCAACATGACAAACATCTTTTTGGAAAACAGTTTTAGCACAACAATGTCACTGTCCTGGTAGTGTGACCTCTTTAGTCATGAATTTCCATACCTTTCCAGTAAAAGAAAAAGGAACTATGCTCATTAACAGCTAGTAATATTAGAGTACACATTTCTCTTAAAATAAAAATTTTAAGGTTAGAATCTATGAAGAATGGTCTGGTACAGAGATAGCCCCCTCGTTTTACTGGGGAGGAAATATCCATGAGGCTTCCCTGTATGTACACACCCTATGTTTGTTCCAGGCAAATGACAAAGGAGGCCCTTGGCAGTTAAAACCTAAAGAACCTGGTAATCAGAATGAGATGGACTTTGCTGGGAATGAGGAATAACATAGCTGAGCAGTCCTCCCTTATACGGGTTCTGCTAGCATTGGACTGGTTGACTGAAGGTGAGCAGAAACCAATCGTCCTAAGACACTTTGTATATGTTACCATATAGGAGCAAGTCATCTAGTAGAAAGGTTTCCATCCTGTGGACACACCCTGTTTCAGAGTTCATTGTAGCTATGGAGAATAAATGTTATTTATTTTTAATTACTGTGCCTTTCCCCATTTTATAACTGTTTAAACAAGAGAATTTCGCCTTTCCCTCTCAATCTTGTTTTTAGCGAAAGGGATCTAAACGAGCAAGGAGAACAATAAAAGGCGGGTGCCAAAAGACAGAGCAACTGTAGTTCTTGCACTAAGCAGAGCACTGGGTCTTGCCCTGTGAGGTTACCTGGAAATGAAAGTGATTAATGCACTGCAAGTGTTTGTCCAAGAGAAAGAAAAATCTACCCAGCTCTAGGTGACAGAATGCCCTGCAGGGTTCCCCATGGCAAGGTGAGTCACGGGGTATCTAGGGAAGGATTTAAGGATAGCTGGGGAAGTTGCATATGCCTCAGGATAACCAGCAAAGAGCTGCCGTGTTTGGGCGCTCCAGTATTCATCTTGAGTGGGAATGATGGCCTGAATGCTTTGGGGATTCAAGGGGCCATTTAGATTCCAAATAAGACCAGTAATGAAGCCTACTTCAGTCCTGATGAGTAGAAAGGATGCGAGTGGTACCAGCATGAGTCTGTCCTTGCATTGATTGTAGTCCACCATAGCAACACACAAAGCCCTGATTGTAAAACCACTTGGCTGGCATCTTTTGATCAAAACATGAGCTCAGTCACTATCCTGAGGCACAGAGGTAACTTTAACTGACTATTTTCCCTCAACTCTGCCATCCCTGCTCCTGTCACAATTAGCTGATCTGTCCCAGGCTTATTTCCATCCTTCCTGCCACTTCAGAGTCCCTCACCATAATAGTCATTATGGAATAGTATTCCAAAGCTCTTGCTGTATGGCTGACCAAGGGGTCATCTTGCATGCTCTTGTCCACACACAGCCTTTCTCGTGCCCTTTATCCTGTCTTCCCAAATTTTGCACAAAATGATTTTTTTACAGTCATTCTGCAATAACTGGATGTCAGATCATTGTCTTTATGCCATTTATTTTTTAAAAAGTACAAATGCTTAATAAGAGCTTAAAAAGTGAAGCATTTTTACAAGTATACTAAATTGAGTCAGCATTATTATTCATTATAATGCTATATAAATATATATTTGAAGCAACACATGATAGTTGTCATAAAACCATCTTTATTCTCCTCTAAAATGTTGTCGTAAATTCATTTGACCTTTACTGCAGGGAAAAAAAATTATATAAGGTATCAAGACAGGGCTCTGTTTGTAACAAATAGTGGACCATTACAAAGAGGAAAGGGAAAAGCCAGGGCTGAGCAGCCAAAAGCTTCGGTTCAATTTCACCTCATATCTTTCTAATAACTTACTTGTCACTTTATTACCTTCCAGTAATGTGAACGCTGCTGACAAGACTGTCACACTAACAGCAGACAACACCCTCTCCCCTTCAGCCCCAGCACTCTTCCCTACTTATTGCCCTGGCCCTGAAGGGACGCAAACTAATAGTGAGCTTTCTTTCCAGTTCAGCACTTGGCCATCAAATATAAAAGGATGCGTAATTGCCTGTTTATCCCTTGTGAAGGGGAAATTGAGTACAGGGCCAGGCTTTCCCACCAGTTCCCAACCATACACACTCATTCACAATCAGTCTGCCCCTCCCCCATCTCTGTCTCTTCCTATCACTCCTTCCCTCCCTCTTCTACCCGCTCTTCTCTTTGCGTCCAACACCCGCCAAAGCATGTATGCATACCTCCTGAGTCTTTGGGAAACTAGAGACTTCTTCATGGCCTCCCCAGCTATTAAGTGGACAGTAAAAAATGGCTTCTTGCATAAAGGGTCAGTAGAGAGGTGCTGTCTTTGAGTGTTCTTTACTTTGAAACAAGAATTCAATTCTGTGCCCATCCATTTGGAAATTATTGGGTGTGGCCCTGCAATTAGAGTGAATTTCCCACAAGTCTCTGGCATGAGTAGGATTAGATTGCCCCATATTCTGTAAAGAGAGGATTAAAATACTTTTCTTCCCCTTCAAAGAATGTATATGATATAAACAAACTGCTTGTGAATGGTGGTTAAAAAAAAAACACTGTGCAGTTCTACATTTTTGGCATCAAACTGTTGTATTAGATGTACATACGCATCTTTTGATAACAGGCTCCAAATCCATATTTAACATGACAGATTAACCTTCACTTTGCCAAACAGAACTGATAATCTAAAAAATAAGATACTGCCTTTTAACTTACTCATTAGAACAATGGAGACCCTACACTTGAAAGATAGTTTCTCCACTTGGGAAAATGTGGAGGGTTCCAAGTACGGTGAGCTATACAAAACTGCGTGGTGGGGGACCAGAGGCAGCAAAGAAGTGTGCTTTAAAAAATGGTACATTTCAGAATACCTTGAACCCAAGGGATGTTTTGATATTGGTTCCTGTTTCTGCATATTGAACTACTAAAAGATGATTTTTTAAAGTGGCTAGTTCTTGATTAGATGAAATGTAAGATGCATTTGCACGACTTAGTCATGGAGCTGAGAGACACCATGCTTCCTCCCGCCTCCCAGGGCGGGTACTACAGCAGGCAGTTAACCCCTGCTGCAAACTACATTCCAAATAAGGTATTGGTCAACCCAGTGAGAAAGTTGTCATTTTTGATGCAGACTGTTACAGGGACAAGAAAGCAGCAGATTTCGGGATAGGCGGCATATTGGGCCCATGTTGACATACCTGTGCTAAATCATTTATGAATCAGTCTGAAGGCTGAAAAGAAAAGCACTTTGAAACAAGGACTTTGGGTCAGAAGAAAGATAGTTTGTTGACTTGATCTTTTTAAAGTTCCCTGGTATGAATATATTATAATCAGTTATCAAACATCATATTAGAATTTTAATTCAAAACTCAGTTGCCAAAATTGCACAAATCCTGCTAGCTGATACAGGCTTTGTCTTAATTCTAAGTAACAGGGATGCTTAAGAACATTTCTGTAGTCTTAAAGCTTTATTTAGCTTTCTTTAAAGAATCTTTGAGGGGAAGGAAGAGCAGAAAAAGGTATTTTAACAAAAGCAGAGAGAAGTAGATAGTATAAAAGTATATTTCATGAAGAAAAAGAGAGTCTGAGTGCTATACCAAGATTTTATAAGGCTTTATAAGTCTAGTGCTATACCAAGATTTTATAAGGCTTCCTGTTGCAAACGCGAAGCTGAGCAAATGTGCGGCTAAGATGGCAAAGGCATCAATTATTAACCGGCTCTGCCCACTTCTGTTACGGAATGCAAGAACTGAGAGGTGACTCTGGGGAGACCCTGGTGTGGGAGTGCGCTCTACTCAGCTGGCCATGAAAAGGCTTTCAAAAAGGAGGAGAAAACTCCAACCCTCTTAGTTTCCCCCCACCCTGCCGAGTGAGCTGGGCTGGCAGCGTTTGCATGGACCTTGATCCAGTGGGGCATTTCCTGGGCACTTGCAGCCTCCCTCTTTCCTGCTAGGAGACAAAACATCCCTTTCCCAGTCCTGAATCAGTGTCACAGCTCATGTAAGCATTGATTCAAGAGGTAGGATGTTCTTGACCTCCCAGACAATGTACTGAGTTAATAGGTTCACTTGAGATGTATAAACCAAGTTGGCTGTTGTGTTTTTTAATCTCACACTCAACTTGGAGCATTTTTGCATGCCTGTGTACAGAGTCATCCAATTCTCTAATTGCCTGTCTTAATCTCCCCTGACTTTCCCAATCTCTCTCATTCCTTCCCTTTGCTCTTCTGATACTACCCAACCCCACCCCCCACCCCAAAATAAATGTTTTTCTGAAGCAAGAGGGAAGAACACTCCCTCCCTTGTCCTGGTTTTGATCACTTTGGAGATGTGTGTGTTCTGCCCAGTCTGGGATTTACATAAGTGAATTAAGCAAACAAGATGTTCTAGTATTCTAGACTAACACAATGGGACTGATTCCTACTACATGGCGCACTCACTCTACTGTACGAGCTTTGGTTTTGCTGTCCCACAGAGGTGGTTACCATGTTCCTGCCAGTGTCAGTCTGAAAAATTGCAGGAAGGGAGGCTCAGTGTGAGTCAGAGGGACAAGGAAGCTTGAGAAACGGAGAAGACCAGTCTGTAAGATGTGATGTGATCCCTCACAGAAAACACGTAACTTTTTGATTCACCCCAAACCCGCTGGGGCATCTCTAATAACAAAAGCATTAGACTCAGCCTGCATATTTGATGCTGAAAATGGCCAAAGGGAATTGAAATATCTTGAGGAGGAAAAAAAAAATTCGCTCAGCTATGTCTTCTCCCTCCTGAAGATTTTGGGCTTTTTGTTTTGTTTTGTTCTTATTCTCATCTGCATCAAGGTGTCTTCCACCAAGCCTGAGGCAGAACCAAAGTCTGTACTAGGAAAGGTGACTGCACCTAGGGATGGGACAGCTCACATACCCCTGACCTGATAATTGTGGCGTCTTTAGCTTCATGAATACTGTATGTACTTTAAGCGAGGGTTTTGTTTTTGTTTTGCTTTGTGGTTTGTTTTTATTAGTACTCTAAGGTAATTGAATTTTTTTTATTTGCTATTTCCTTTGTTGTATTTTCTGTACTATAACAGTCTACAGTATGTCTTTTGCATAAAATGCATAAGGGTTTGGGGATGTAAATGGAATTTTATTCATATTTTGTCCAAATACCTCTTGTAATTTGTATCAAAATTCTTGTACAATTTTTATATTAAAGATTTATCAGTCACTGATCTCCTCTTTCCTCTTTGACTTAAAGAAACCCAACAGATTCCCAGTACCGTTCACAGCTGGGTTCACCCTAGTTCCCCTACACAGCTCTACCCTACCATGCAGGCTGTTCACCCTAGTTCCCCTTCACAGCTCTACCCTACCATGCAGGCTGTTCACCCTAGTTCCCCTTCACAGCTCTACCCTACCATGCAGGCTGTTCACCCTAGTTCCCCTTCACAGCTCTACCCTACCCTGCAGGCTGTTCACCCTAGTTCCCCTTCACAGCTCTACCCTACCCTGCAGGCTGTTCACCCTAGTTCCCCTTCACAGCTCTACCCTACCCTGCAGGCTGTTCACCCTAGTTCCCCTTCACAGCTCTACCCTACCCTGCAGGCTGTTCACCCTAGTTCCCCTTCACAGCTCTACCCTACCCTGCAGGCTGTTCACCCTAGTTCCCCTTCACAGCTCTACCCTACCCTGCAGGCTGTTCACCCTAGTTCCCCTTCACAGCTCTACCCTACCCTGCAGGCTGTTCACCCTAGTTCCCCTTCACAGCTCTACCCTACCCTGCAGGCTGTTCACCCTAGTTCCTTCCCCTTCACAGCTCTACCCTACCCTGCAGGCTGTTCACCCTAGTTCCCCTTCACAGCTCTACCCTATCATGCAGGCTGTTCACCCTAGTTCCCCTTCACAGCTCTACCCTACCCTGCAGGCTGTTCACCCTAGTTCCCCTTCACAGCTCTACCCTACCATGTAGGCTGTTCACCCTAGTTCCTTCCCCTTCACAGCTCTACCCTATCATGCACCCTAGTTTTGGCCTTGCTCCTGGCGAACTCAGAACCATTCTCCTCTGGTCCAGCCTTGGCATGTGAGCAGAACAGGGGCTGGAAAGATGTCATATTTGGAGACATTGCCTCCTCCTGTCACAGTGATGTGAGACAACAACAGGAAGATGTGTAGCAAAGGTACTTTTGGCTCCTCAGCTTAGTCTTATCCCCCCTCTTAACCCAATCCTGCTTAAACAGCCTAACAGACCATGACTAGCTGGAGCCTCCCCTCCAGTTCAGAGCTTTCTTCTCTCTGTGCCCAGAGCCTGGTTTGCCTGAGTCCCCTGGCTTGTACCACCTTCTTATCCTGTTTCTTCTGGTCTCTAGCCAAAACCATGACCAGCCCACACTACAGCAGCCTGCTGGTCTGAACTTGTGGGCAGCTGCTCTGTCATCAGGCCCAGCAGCTGGCCAGCTGCAGACACTCCTGACCAAGGGATCCCTCCCACAGCCTCCTGACTGCCAGCCACCAAACCTTGGTAGGGGTTCCCCTCCTTGATTTCTAAGCACTAAGAGATAGGTTTGGGGTGAGGGCAAAGAAATAAAAGATTAAGTGACTTTGGGGAAGCCCGCCTCTGCTGAAGCAAGCCGCTATGAAATGTCACAGATGTGCTAAAGCACTCCTGCAGGGAATCCAGGCATAATTATGATCTTTTCATCTGTCATAACATGCTTGTAATTGGCAAGAACACTCCCTCAAACAGCTCCTTCTTTAAAAAGAAGTCATTTTACGTGTTATTAAATTACGAGACTCCTCCTGTTTAGCAAAAAAAAAAAAAAAGGCACCCATGAAAATGGCTCCTGGCACAAAGCTAATGCACAGTACCTGGTACCGTGGCCAGTTGCTGGCCTGAGCCACCGGAGGACTTGCTGCCCGCTAGTTTACTCTGTCTCAGTTGACAATATGACAGTAGATTAAGTGTTACTAATTTAATAAAGCTGCTCTGAGGATGAAACTGATCTGTCAATGGAAACTAGAGAGGCCTGTGGCAATGAGGGCCTGGGGGTGGGGGGGCTGAGAATATTCCAGTTGCCTGAAGTAATGCTGGGGGAAAGTCTATCGATCCCCAGTAAGGCACAGTTATTTTTAGTCACCTGACTCATGGACACCCAATCATTACCCATATTCATCAGAGATGTATAATGAACAGAAGTATTGATTGTGAGGGCCGCTGCAAAGATTTCCCAACAGTGCTAGTTCACACCGATAGGTCTCCAGTGGGGATACAGGCCACGCAGCCCCCCAGAAAGTAACTTAGGTGTTCTAGGTCCTTCCATTGATTTTATTTGTGTGAGAGGATGGGTGGGGGGGGGGGGGCCGGAGCTTGCACGCCGTGCTGCCTTGACTCTTAAACCTTCCTTGGGAAGAAAACAGGAAAAAAGCACCACTCTGCAACAAGTACCTAGCCCGGATCTAAGTTTCCCAGCTCTGCCCGGGCTGACTGTTCCCCCTCATCCTTCCTCAATTACGGAAATGTGCTGGAAGCTGGACCAAGCCAGGCAGAGCTCAGAGCCGTCAGGCATCCGAAGCCTTCCCTCCCCTACAGATCAACATATGGCTTCAGGAAATGATCACGTTAGGCTAATTGCACCAAGTTGGCATGGGAGGGCTGTAATGAGTCCCGGCTTCAGCACTCGGACCCCACACCCAGGGATGCCAGCACGTCCTAACTTCTCAAGCATTTTGCCACGTGGCAGGAATCCTCGCTGAGCTGCTGCTTCGTGAATGCCATTTTGTTGGAGGTCTAGTGTGAGGCCTGGACCTGCACTATTGTGTTCTGACCTAGGAGAGAGTTTACTGTGCTGTTCACAGCAGTGCTTGTCCTTCCAAAGAACTAGTGGTGACCCAAGGGCCATAACCTCTGAAACCATGTGCTGCCTGACGGGAGACATGCTGCTTAAAATGCTGATACGCAACCAGAAACCATTCAGCCCCGGGAGACGAGAATAAAGGAATGAGACGAGGACAGCTGTAAAATATAAAGCTCAAATGCATGGTTAGAAACCAGAAATTCACAAAGTAAATCTGCCTGTCATCCCCACGGGTGATCAGCAGCTCTTGACTCGTGGACTAACGAGGTGCTGCAGGCATGCCAAGCCACCCCTCAGCCACCGAGGCAAGGGGCACAGCCACATAGACAAGTGGCAAGCATTTCTGCCCCAGTCTCTCCTAACTTTGGCTAGGTTTGGTGGTGGTTGTTTGCCACAGAGCACCTTCCCCAGCCTGTCCTGGTTTGTCTTACCTTGGCCAGCAGCCTTCTGACTCTGGGACTGTCACATGCCATCACATGCCACCCGCAGCTCTGCTCTTCCCGTTCTGTGTCAAAATCTTCAATTCTTCTCTTCACTGACACCATCTTTTTTATATAAAGTTTCCAATATATTTTGATTCTCCAGGGTTAGCCTGTACCCTGACTTATTTTCAAGTATAAAAATTTAAGGGATAAAAACATAGCAAAGGCTTCAATAATTAAAAGCCAGAGACTTGTCCATTGTGTAGCGACTTTGTGTTTTTAGACTGCTCCAAAAAAAATGGTTCTAAGCAGTTGAATTTAGAGGTTATCAAGTTTGGGGACATGTGCTATATGAGGTGATTTAAAATTGTTAGGCCATTTCCAGGTTTGGAGAGGTTCATTTTTCCAAATGTAAACACTATTAACAATTCACAGCACTCTCGTAATTCCCCGACTTCATTCTTCCTGCATGATCTTAATTTCAATTTTCTTTATTTTTTTTCTTAAGTGGAGAATTTCCTTCCAAACTTTCACAAAGTCATTTTCAGGCTGAAAACAACACACTTTTTGATTATTTTCAGATGTCCCATCAATTGGTCCTCGGTAGAAAGTAATCCTGCAAGATGTTTTGCTCTTATGCTTTCTGTTCTTTCAGAAACCACAAACCTGTGTTTGAAAACAGGACTCTTCCCATCACCCTCAGCCTCACCCTCAGAGCTGAGAAGTGAGGCTGGTTTCAGGCTTACATGCACACTTATCTTTTCAAGGATACAAAACCTTTGAATTTTTCATAGATCTACTGTGAGTTGAGGGGAGGGGGGATCGTTGGAACACAATGGACAGGTGAAATTCAGGAACTGTGTCTCATGTGGGAATTATATTCTAAACACCTTAAAGGACATGCCTCTTACATGGTTGGCACACAGTAGGTGTTCCATTATTATTAGAAGTAGATGAGTGAATGGGGGTTAGGTGGAGCCCTCTGGTAAAGCCAAGTAAAATAAAGCCTGGTATAGGTCACACCTGTAAATGCAGGAGTCAAGAGACTGTGGTGGGAAAAATTGCCACAAGATTGAGGCAGATGAGGGCTACAAGTGAGTAAAATAAATAAATAAATAAATAAATAGTAGTTAGCTCTCATGTAGAGAACCTGACCAATCTCTCCCACTGAGCCTGGCTGCAGAGAAGCTACCTGAGGCATCCATTTGAGGGCTGGGAGGTAAGAAGCCTTGAGGGAGAAAACCAGAAACCAGCACACTATGAAAGGGCAGCATTTGAGGTTTTTTTGACCCTCTGTGCACCTTGTTGTCTTCCCTTGAAAAGCCGGATCCCACACAGGAACCTCAAGGCATAATCAGAGAGGTCTGCAGAAGAAGCCCTGTAATCAGGCAGTAAGGAAAGGAAACTGAATATACTGGGAGAAGTTTGCTCTATTCTTACTTTTCCCCTTGAAGAATAGTAGCAATGGAGCCTGCAGGGACCAAAGCCCTAAGGGTGAGGAACTTTCGGCCCACTGGCGGGATTCTCCTGAGGGCGGGGTTCTCCTGAGGGCGGGGTTCTCCTGAGGGCGGGGTTCTCCTGAGGGCGGGGCTCTCCTGAGGGCGGGGCTCTCCTGAGGGCGGGGTTCTCCTGAGGGCGGGGTTCCTTCTTTTCATCTCTATCTTCCCACCCCGGGACCTGGAGATCACAGCCAAAGGAACTGAAGCGTGAAGCACCAGCGTCTCCAGTGCTGAAGAAGGCAAGGCTACAATGCTCTAAGGAGCCGCCGCCGAGAGGGAGGTCCTTGGGAAAGTGACTCCTTCAAGCTGTTAATCTCTAGGCCTACTACTGAGGGGAACATTATGGAGCTGATTTTGGAAAGTGTACTGTGGGACAGAGCAGCTACCAAGCCCCAGACTGAGTCCTGGGCAGTGTATGAGCGGAACACACCCTTGTAGGGCTGCAAAGATTTAAAAACTGAACTAACAAGGGAACCATGACCCACAGAGAACTGTTTGGAACTTTCAGCCTTGAACAGATGTCAAATGTCAGCTAAAAACACCAACATTTTTCACAGGATTTAAACAAGCTTTGGAATCTTTCAATGTACAAGCTCAGCAGATTAGGCTAAAGCCATTCTTCCTCTTCTACTTCATCCTTCCTCTTCATCCCTTAATTTTTTAATTTTTAAAATTATATACCCCCAAATTTACCATTTTAACTGTTCAGTTGCATGCCATAAAGGATGGTTATGCTCTTGGACAGCCATCACCAGCAGCCGTTGCTAGAACCTTTTCATATTTCCCAATGGAACCCCCACCAATTTGACATTTGTCCCTCTTTCCTTACCATTCTGCTTCTTGTCTCTGTGACTCTGAAGTACTCTGGGGACATCATAAAAGTGAAATCATATAGGGGCTGGAGAGATGGCTCAGCAGTTAAGAGCACCAACTGCTCTTGCAGAGGACCGGGGTTCGATTTCCAGCACCCACATGGCGACTAAACCATCTTTAGCTCCAGTTCCAGGGGAATCCAACACCCTCTTCTGATCTCCACAGCATTGCACAGGTACACCTAATTACATCCAGACAATACACTCATACACCTAAAAAATAATAAATTTTTAAAAAATGAAATCATGCCGGGCATGGTGGCTCACGCTTTTAATCCCAGCACTTGGGAGGCAGAGGCAGGTGGATCTTTGTGAGTTCAAGGTCCCAGCCTGGTCTACAGAGCGAGTTCCAGGACAGCTGGGGCTACAGGGAGACCCTGTCTTGAAAAGACCAAAAAAAAAAGGGGGGGGGAAATCATATAATATTTGTCCAACCTTATCTGATTTGTTTTATTTTTCACGATGTCTTCAACGTTTATCCACATTTAGTATCATAATATCTTTCCTTCTTTTAAATAATATTCCATGCTGTGTATTGCCCCCCTTTGGTTTAGTCAACCACCCAGTGATAGACATTTAAGTTGCTGCTGGTAGACTAGTAGGCACATTTCTAAAATAATAATGATACTTACATACTAGCTTTCATGTCTGTGTACTTCATTCTCTTGAATGGAGGGTGTATCAGGCTTCCTTTTACAGACTGTGATAAAGCTAATGAGATATTAGTTCCATGATCAGATCACAAAACATTGTGACTTCTGTCTTAATAATGTGTGAAATCTCTCTATACAGTGACTCTGGACTGTTTCTATATACTCGCTCTATTCAACACTCACACACACTATCTTTTTGACTTGCACACTTTGATAAGTGAGGTTCCATCTGAGAGAAGCCCATATCAGAATGGTTCCCAAACATCAGCCACAGGGCACGTGATATCTTCAATTCTACAGCCGCAAGGAAATGAATGTCACAGGCTGCTAAAGGAGCTTGGGTTGGATCCTTTCTAGATTGTACCTTCAGATTAAAGCCGTAGATTTTTGACCAACACATGATTGCTGTGACCCAGAAATGCTGAAGCCGAAGACTCAGCTGAGCCCAAAAGAAACCAAGGGACAATAAATGTTTCTTTTTCAAACGACTTAGTTTTGAAGTACTTTGTGATACAGCAACGTGTAACTGATACAGAATAATATTCCAAATGTCCAGGATGCAGTCCAAAAGTTTTCAGCCTATGAACAATAAGGACAATCTTTTCCAGAGGAGAAGACAATCAACAGATGCCAATACTGAAGTGACAAAGCATTGTATTATCTGAAAAAGATAAGATTTTATTTAAATGCTCCAATGATAAGGGCAAGCACTGTTGAAACAAATGGAAAACTAAAAAGTCTCTATAGGGAAATAGAAGATAAGAAGAGCCAAATAGAATTTTAGAATTGAAAAAAATAAGATCATTAAAATAAGAAAAATTCACTGGGATCAGATCAGTAGTAAAATGCTGAAGACAGCGGAGTCAGCAAACTTGGAGAAGACGTGGTAGTTACCAACCTGAACATGGAGAGGACATTGAACAGTGAGCGTCTCAGGGTCCATGAGGCAACAGCAAAATACCTCAAGGTAGCTCACCTGAGCTTCGCCATAGAGGAAAAGTAACAGAATTTAAAGTATTGGGAAAACATATCTAAAATGTTTTCACATTTTTAAAAGACACAAATTTATAGATATAAGAGGCTCAGCAAATCTGAACAAGGCCAAAGAATGCATTCCCTCAATGTATTAGTTACTTTTCTGTTGCTATGATAAAGCACCATGTCCAAGGAACTTATAAAAGGAAGAGTTTATTTGAGGTTACAATTGGCGGTTCCAGGGAATTAGAGTCCATTGTGGCGGGAGGCATGGTGGCTGGATCTGGAGCAGCAAACTGAGGGTCACATCTCGCAAAAAGCACAGGAAGCAAAGAGGACAACTGTAGACCACAGAGGCTTGTTAAAACTCACTAAGCCTGCCCCCAGTGACACACTTCCCCCAGCATGGCCACACCTTCTAAGACCTCCAAATACAGTGCCACCAACTGGAGACAAATGTCTGAATACTTACAGCCTATGGGGGACACTCATGCAAACCACCACATTCCACTCCCTAGCCCCCATAGGCTCCTGACCATATAAAATGCAAAATGCATTTAGTCCAACCTTAAAAGTCCCCACAGTCTGTACCAGTCTCAATGCCATTCAAAAGTCCACAGTCCAAAGTCTCCTCTGAGACTCAGGCCAATCTCCCAAACTGTAAGCTCCTGTAAAATCAAAAGACAAATTACAAACTCCCAATATACAGTGGAATTGAATACACATTCCCATTCCAAAAGGGAGGAATAGAGGCATAGTGAGGAAATACTGGATCAAAGCAAGACTGAAAACCAGCAGGGCAAACGCCAAGTCCTGTAGCTCCACATGCAACTTCTGGGACTTGACTTCCAAAGGGCTTAGATGGCTCAGCTCTTCCAGCTTTGCTTGCAACATACATCTCTTTCTTAGGCCGGTACCACTCCCTGTATGCAGCTCTCCTTGGCAAATATCTCACAGGTCTGGCATCTTGAAAGTCTTCTTGGGGTCTCTGATGCCCACCAGGCTTCACATTCACAGCTTCATGCAATGGCCTATCAGGGCCTTCTTTATTCAGGGACACCCCTGCTATACTCTGCCTGGCCTCTTTGGCTCTCTGAAACCGTGGAGGAAGAACTGATGACCCCTTCACTCTTGCCAACTTCATGTCTCTAAAGCCAGCACCACGTGAATGAAATTGCCGAATCTGGCTGCAAGTTCAGGACAGACCCTTGCCCATTTCAACCACATTTGCAACTTTTCTCTGCCCTGGACTTGCTGGAGGATTAGCATGGTGTGGTCTTGCCCTGAAGGTACTGATTCTTTTGTTTACTTGTAAATCTCGAGGCCTTTCCTTAATTGCTTTAATCTCCTTATGAAAAGGAAATTCTCCTTCACAAGCCTTGGCCCCACCTTTAATCTTCCTAGTGCAGTTTTCAGATCCAAACTGTACATTCTGCATTTCTTTCTGCCCCATCTGCTCTTCTTCACTGTAGATCTGCACAATATTCACCATTAAAAGCCACGCCACCATTTCTACATTAGGCTGTCTTGAAATATCCTCCACCAAAGACATCAGTCCATTGCTTTTCAACTTAGCATCAAGCAAGCATTTTGGGCTGTGGGCAAACTGCTGCCAGACTCTTTATCAAAATATCCCGGTTGCTGCCTAAGTCTTTATTTTCCCCTGGAACCATATCTTTTGCAGCCATACTTTCTTCCAGGCCTCCACTAGAATGGCCCCTTAAGCTCTTCTTACAGTAGTCAACAGCCTTTCTAGCCCAAAGTTCCAAAGTCTTCCACATTTCTCCAAACATACACATGGTCAGGTTCTTCACAGCCAACAGCCCACTGTCTGGTACCAATAACTGTATTAGTCACTTTTCTGTTGCTGTGATAAGGCACCATGACCAAGGAACTTATAAAAGGAAGAGTTTATTTGAGCTTATGATTGGCAGTTCCAGGGAATTAGAGTCCATTGTGGTGGGAGGCCTGGTGGCTGGATCTGGAGCAGCAAACCGAGGGTCACATCTTGCAAAAAGCACAGGAAGCAAAGAGGACAACTGTAGACCACAGAGGCTTGTTAAAACTCACTAAGCCTGCCCCCAGTGACACACTTCCCCCAGCATGGCCACACCTTCTAAGACCTCCAAATACAGCGCCACCAACTGGAGACAAATGTCTGAATACTTACAGCCTATGGGGGACACTCATGCAAACCACCACACTCAAATTCAGCATAATCAAACTACTGACTTTTATGGGTAAAGAAAAAAATCTGCAAAAAGATGATACCTTGCTTCAGGAGAGCATTGAATGACTGGAGTTCTCCCCAATTTTGAAAGAGCTGAAAGAAAAGAGCTGTCAACCCAGAATTCTAAATCCAGGAAAAATCTCCTCAAGAAGAGGCAGATTATAAACATATTCTCAGATGAAAAAATTCTAACTTTCCCAGCATATGTGTTCTGAAAGAGCTGCTAAAGGAAGTCTTCAGAAGATAGGAATGACATGGGAGGGGATGTGTAGCCTATGAAAGAAGGAAGCACAGAAAGAACATGGAGTGGGCAGCTCGTGTAACAAGTGCTTTCTCATTTGTTGTTTGTATGGCTTAGCAATATCTAGTGATTTTTATCACTGTATAGATATCTGTATAGATATGTATATCACAAAAACAATATCTAGTGATTTTTATCACTGTATAGAGATAAGGCATTTAAAGCAGCAATAGCATATACGCAATATATATATATATATATATATATATATATATTCCCAGGGAAAAGTCAGTTCTACTTTAAAAAACAATAGAATGTGTACCAGGAACACTTGTAGTTAGGGAGATGAAATGTCTCCTGCTTTCTGATACCATGGGTCTAAATGACACACATCTTACTTTTTCCCCACTGCTTAAAAACTGTTTTTAATACTATATTTTTATTAATGATTTGAGAATTTCATGCATGCATTTAATTTGTTTTGACCATATTCACCCCAGACCACTCCCCCAAATTCTCCTAGATCCATCCCCATATCTCCCCTCCCCCTCCAAATGTCATGTCTTCTTTTTTTTTTGCATATTCCTTTTTTTAAATATATATTTTTATTGATTTTTTGTGATTTTCTATTTTTTGTATTTTTTGAGACAGTGTCTCCCTTTAGACCCAGCTGGCCTAGAGCTTGCTCTGTAGGCCAGGCTGGCCTTGAACTCACAGAGATCCACCTGCCTCTGCCTCCCAAGTGCTGGGATTAAAGGCATGCACTACCATGCCAGGTATTTTTTTGTGTGTGATTTTCATACAATATAACTTGGTGGTATTTAGATGCCCAACCCTATCTGCACCTCCCCATATTACCCGCTGCCCATTTAGTGTACTCTAACAGCTATATATATAGAGAGAGCTTGTAGAGTCAAATTTGTGTCTCCAAATGTTCTTCAGTGTGGGTCCATCCACCAGAACCTGGTTAACCCACCAAGAGTCCCATGCTTGAGACTGTCTCTGCCCCTCTCAGCAGCTATTGGTTGCTGCAATTGGGTTGGGTTCATCTGTGCTTGGAGTTTGTCTAGTGTGAGGTTGCATGGGATTTCTACATGCTATCACCATTGCTGTGAGTTCATAGAAGTAACTTACTGCCTTTAATCCTAGCACTCGGGAGGCAGAGGCAGGCAGATCTTTGTGAGTTCGAGGCCAGCCTGGTCTACAGAGTGAGTTCCAGGAGAGCTGGGGCTACAGGGAGACCCTGTCTCGAAAAGAAAAAAAAAAAAAAAAAAAACTGACTGTGTCTGGGGACTCTGTTTCCTTGAGTAATCACCCCTCTGGATCTTACAGTCTCTCTACCCATCCTTCTACAATGATCCCTGAGCCCTGGGAGGAGATGTTTGATATAAGCGTGCTATTTGGGGATAACCACTCTGTAGGGTCCTCTTCTCCACACATTGACCAGTTGTGAGTTTCTGTATTAATCAACATCTTCTGCATAAGGAAACTTTTATGGTGAGAGTTGAGAGATGCATTAATCTATAGGTATAACAATAGATCATTAGGAGTCAGTTTAATACAATAACTATTTAGTAGAAAACTAGTATTATATTATATGTCCTATGACCTGTCTAGCTTCATCTATGTCCTGTGACCTGTCTAACCTCAGGCTCCTAGACCTGATAGCAATGTCAGGTATGGGCTCCATCCCATGAAGCAGACCTTAAATCCAATTAAAGAGTGGTTGGTTAATCCCATAATATCCATACCACTATTGAATTGGGGGCACATCTTCCAGGTCAGTTGTTATAGCTGGCAGGATTCATAGCTGGGTAAAGTGAATGATAAATTAGCTCACATAGCTCCTTCAAGCACTATGGGTGCTAGCCAGTAGAGATGAGTCTGAGAAGTCAGCACCAGCTTGCTTTCTCCTTGTTTGTTCTAAAGCTCATATATGTAGTATCTTTAGCAACAGAGTCTTACCATTTAGTACTGTCCTGTCCAGAAGACACCATTGGACCCTGATCCTACCCAACCTGGGTTCTTACAATCTTTCTGTCCTCTCTTCCACCATGGTCCCTGAATCTTGTAGGGAGATATAATACTGATATCCCATTTACAACTGAGCACAGACAGTTGTCTCTTTGACCAGTTGTGTGTTTCTGTGTTAACCACTAACTATTACACAATGAAACTTCTCAGATGAAGTATGAGAGCTGCACTAATCTATGGGCATAGAGATATGCATTTAGAGGGCATTTTGATACTATGTCCATTTAGTAAAATAATAGTAGATTCACCCCCTGAGGCCTATGAACTCCCCAACCTTGGGTTCTTGGCCAGATTTACAGTACCAAATGTGTTTCCTCCTGTGGAACAGGCCTTAAATCCAATTAGAAAGTGGCTGTTTCTCTCTACAACATTGGTGCCACCATTGCGCCCATAGCACATTTTGCCACTCTGATTATTATTGTAGCCTGAAGGTTCACAGCTGGGTGAAACTGTTGATTTTTCTCCCACATAGCACCTTTCATGACTAAGGAAGGAAGAAGTTCTCTTGTCAGTACAAACTTGATGTTTCTTGTCCTGTGACCAAAGTGTGAGCTATTTCCACTAACGGTGTCTCACAGTCAAGTTGGTGGGTGACCAAGAGCAACGGCAACATCTATATTGTTTTGGTCTCCAGGATACCAGTGACCAACAACTTAAGGGAGTTATGCCACACCTAGTTCTGGGTTTTTTATTTGGCAATCTGTGGATTCCTAGAGAAGTATTATCCCTTGTGAAGGGTAACTCCAATTCATGTTTGGTTTTTCTTTCTTTGTGTGTGTGTGTGTGTGTGTGTGTGTGTGTGTGTGTATGAAGCTTTCAATATGGCTTTTTCGAACATCCTTGGTATAAGTTATCCCTCCCTCTCCCTCTTCCTCTGACCTACCCTCCTATCTATCTTCCCACTTAAACTTTTTACATTTCTAGTCTTTACCTTCTCCCTCCAGACTGGGCCACATAGGCACAGGAGTAGTGCTACCCCGAGACAAAAGGCTGTGGTGTGAAGAATACCTCAGAGGTTCTGTCTGCGTTGGCAAGCTCAAAGATAAGCAGCTTCTTCAGACCAAACACCGACTAGGGAAGAAAACCAGGGATGGAGGACAAAATGGGAGAGTAGAAGGCTGTGAGGCTACAGTCACCATATAGAACAGTCTAGAGAGCTTGGGCGAAGCATTCTTTGGACTTGGTAATTAGGGACATCATCGATTATATTTGGTAATTAGGACATTTGGTACCACCAGGCATATCCTAGCTAAAGATATCAGTGCCCACTGTACACAGATTTTGTCGTTAGTTGTCACTGCTTTGTTTTCAGTCTCTACACAAGCATGTCATGGTAGGTTGGCTGCTGCATAACAGCAGCCAGGGACTGATGGGATATGAGCTCCTGAGTCCATGTTGCTTATTCATAGGTCAGCAGGTGACTGTGAAGAGATCTGCTTCGAAGAAAAGATAATAATTACATATTTAAAGCTAGCATTGTTCAGGATTTGTACTGTAGTGGTACTGTACAAAGGTAGTGTACTGTAGTGGTCACCGGGGCTGTCCTGAGTTAACCAGAACATGTGGTATCCTTAGTCCATTTCTTAAGTGTAGTTGGGAATGAAACAAAGGACATCTCCAATACAGTTGAAAAATAAATAAAAACATGCAATAGAGCAAGTGCTTACAAGGTCAACCCATCAGAGTCCAACCTGGGAAAAAAAAAAGCTTCACTAGGTAATGCAATGCAGAGAGCGTAATGTAGGGAATTGGCTACCCGGGTGCTGGAAGCCTGGTGAAGAGGGAAAACTGATACTATGAGAAGCAGCTAAGCCGCCCAGGCTGCTGGGAATAGAAGGGTGTCAGGTGATGAGAACTTCAGAAGTTCTGACAGGAGGCTGGGGAGCGGGGCCTAGCCCTCTGAAAAGAAGATGCCTTGCCCACACCCACTGCCCAAGACAGGGACAAAGCACTTCATGGAGTGGAGGTTCAGGCTGAAGTAGGTGGCACTGCCTGGAGACCTGGAGTTCAGATTTCCCAGGAGTCACACTGCTTGTCGGTTGGCACTCTGAGGTGGTACTAAGAGGCCAGGTCCGGAGATGGGGAAAGCAGCTGGAAGTAGAACTGCTTTCTGCCCAGGCATGAGAATGAGCAGCAGGCATGCAGGAGGGCAAGTCCCCCTGCTTCGCTCTAATCTCTCTGGAATCACTCCCACTGGCAAAACGAGCAGGGAGCCAGCTGGCAGAGGAGGACCACGGCCAGCAGCACTGCTAGGGCTGTAGCATCACAGAATCCAAGCTTGTGTTCAGAGCTGGAAGACACAGCACACAGAGCCACGGACACTGATTGTCAAACACAGCACTGAAGCTTGGCATCCAGGCTGTGGCAGATGAAGGAGATATGAAAGAAGGCGGGGGGGGGGGTTGCTTGAACTCAGTACTGCCCTAGACGATAAGAGGAAGCAGAGAGTCAAGACAGATACAGGAAAGTTTCGGTCTAGATATGGTTCTGTTAAGAGTTGGGAAACCCAGATGGAAAAGAAGGTTAAGGGCTAAAAGGGGAGCTACAAATAATTAAAATGAGTAGATGTCAGCATCATCTTACATTACTGAGTAAGATTAAAGTGAAGGAGATAGCTGGAATGGTGGTGCACGCCTTTAATCCCAGCACTTGGGAGGCAGAGGCAAGCAGATCTCTGTGAGATTGAGGCTAGCCTATTCTACATAGTAAGTTGCAGGCCAGCTGGGGCTACCGGAAGACCCTGTCTCAAAAGAAAAAATAACAATAATAAGAATGAAGGAATTAGACACCCCCGCCCCCACCACACTACCCCTGCTCCACACACAGCTTTTCATGTCGCCTCCTGGCCTGCTCTCTGTCAGTATATGGCAGTTTAGCAGAGCAGGATTCCTGATTTTCTGTGTCCTCAGACATTATCCACCCCAATGATTTCCAATAGTGTGTATGTTTATTGCTTATTGTAAATACTTTTTTTTCCAAACAAAAATATTAGGAACAAGTCCAAGGTACAAAGCAAATAATAGTAGAGGGTCTGGGGAAGTCGGAACATTTCACCTTCCACCCTAGAAGCACAGGAGCAACAGAGAAACGAAGTAAACAGCATCCCAAATCATTCTAGAACCAGCGCAGTGAGGACTGGCTGGTGTTTGTGGGTCCAGGTATTAGAATCTGGCACTGGATGGTTGCCTTTAGATCTAGAGCAATTTCTGTTCATCTTCAGAGCCGACTTCAATCCCAGGAGTCAAGTGGGTGAATCTTGTTGTCTTTGCAAGCTCATAGAAGGAGGGATAGTTCTTCTACCTACAGGAATATATTTTTTCATTCCCAATAACCTACCATCCATCCTAGGGGAAAGACGATACTTCCCTGCCTCTCTAACATCAAGATGAACATAATTTCCTATCCTGTCCAATGAAATATGATAGAAGTGGTGCTTGTCACTTCCCAGTAGAAGCATAAGAGCCAGTGTGTGCTCTGCCCCTGCCTTCCCTGGGCCTTGGGAACAGTGACGCTCTGTATTGGACGCTGCATCACCTGGGTCCTGAACATGCACAGACTGCAGGGCAGAGCTGTGTCTATCCACCATGGGGATACAGCCAAAGCCAGAATTCTACACTAGGTACTCATCATAACTCATCAACCTTTACACGACAGGATTCCCAAATGCAAGCAAGGGTCCAGGGACTTAGCAAAAAACAAACACACAATAGAAAACCCACTGACTTAAAAAATCATTTTCACATATAAAATTCACCTAATACTTACATAATACTTAAAGAACAAGCCATCTTTGTTCTTTAAGTTCTTAGCTTGCAGGTCTCAAGGGCTGACCTGGGTCCTCCCTGGATGTTAAGAGTCCCAGGTCTGCTCTAGCAAAAGAACCCTGGGGCCAAATCTACAAATTCTTTTCAATCTCTGTTGTGTGTTTGTTAGAGAGATTATTGATATTGATCCCATTTTTTAAAGAAATCACTGAATGTTAAAATTGATCAGTGAACTCTTACACTGGGAAGTGCTGGTTTTTCGAAAAACACTCAAGGTAAGTTTAGAGGATAAAAAGTTGTCTTTTGTGTGTGTGTGTGTGTGTGTGTGTGTGTGTGTGTGTGTGTACATCAAATTTGTTTTTAGAGGGTTTGTTTCTCTTTTAAAGGATGCCTATTTTATTTTAATGTATTTAATGAAAATAAGGAATTTATTATTTTTAGTTATATAATCAAATAAAAGAGTTGTGGCTGTTCAGTATAGAATTATTTTCCTCTCCTAAGGAAATGAAGCTCAGTACAATTTCCTGGCTTTCTCAAGAGTTTGAAGATTCCACAATTGCATTCACATCTGCTTGTGATGCCTAGTCCTTAAGACTTGGTTCAGAGACAGAAAAGAATCCTTACATTAGAAAGCAGGTCAACCAACACATTCCAAGGAGAATTCACCTTAAGGGCATTTCAGAAGAGGCCAAGCAGAACTTGGCAGTGGTGCCAGGTGTTGGCTGACCCAAGGCAAGGAGGTAATTTGGGGATCCAGCCTCTCATTATCTGAGGCCAAAAGAAGCAGTTTCATATTCATCTCAAATGTCTTTGTCTTTTAAATTTGTCTTTCTTCTTTTTTAGGCAGAATATTCCTGTGAAACATTTCTTTCAGCCTAAGTCTCATCAATCCAGTCTTCTCAAAGGTGTAGCCATTGATCTACGATGTGGGATGTGGGGGGGTGCTCCCCATGTGCCCTGGGAGATGATAATTATCTGTTTAAGGGGTGTGAAGTGTTACTGAGTCCCTAGCATAGGTCCTCCTCTGAAGGATGGAAAGTCGCTTACTTCCCAAGCCTTGTCTGCTGGAAGCAGGTGCAAAGGCACAAGTCCTACAACAGACAGAAACGGAGATGGACAAATTACTCTGCTTTATTAAATAGGTAAATGGGGAGAAAAAGATAAGAAGGGAGTGAGTATTGAGTAACTGGTTGGAGACAGTTGATAGTGAGAGGTTCCCCAGGCTGGCAAGGACTCCCGTTACCAAGAAGGACTAAAACTCAAGATAGAGTTTATCCCATTAGATGGGATACAAGGAAATCCCATTAGAATGGGATTTCCTTGTATCTGCTCCATGGAGAGTCCCTATGTGGACAGTAAAGTGAGAAAAGGAACAACACCTTTGAAATACTGCAGTTGTCTGTACAAAGAACAGGTCCTCAAAGACTCCAGAAAGATGAGGCAGGGGCGAGGACAACTACCAGCCCTTGCTAAGGAAACCTAGTGTTTCCACTCATGAATCTCTCAAAGGACATGGTGACATATTTTGGTGACAGTTGAAAGAAGTGACCCCTCTTCAAGGAACTTAAATGTACTGTTCAGTAAACCTCACACAGCAGTCTCCTTCTCTCCCTCTTCACCCTGTAACACAGCGCAGAAACTGAGTAAAGGAAACGTGTGAACGCATAGGAGCAATGTCTGTAAACAGATGACTGGGACGAAGGAATCTTTTCAACAACAGCACAGATTCTAAATGAGTGTTATGAGGGACAAAAGCAGGCCCAGCCTGTTTGAAACCCTGTCTCAAAATAAAACAAAACAAACAAATATGAGCAATGGCCCTTTGCAGAACCCTGACCTTCTGCCGGGCATAATGGACGGGTTCTCTTCTTACTTAGCACCAATACACTTTGGCATCATTATCTCTACTATATTGAAACTCAGGGAAGTGAGGAAGTAATGTCCCCCATTCAAGGACAGGTATTAAAGGGAGAAGGTAGGTCTACATGTCTCAGTTCATGCCTTCTTTACTTGGTCAAACGGCTGCCCAACTGCTTCTGTCCTAAGCAGCCTGAGTACTGGTCATGTTAGACACTATTTTCTGTGAGACTCTTAAGGATGACCTCGTTTTAGTTCCTATCTTTTCTACTCCTCTGTAGAATTCAGCCCACTGCATGGTGAAGTGTAGCTAATCTTCCTGTCAGCTCTAGTTTCTTCCACACTGGTGCTGCATTTATCCATATTTCTCAGAGAGCTGGTATTTCCTTCTGCACAGCTGGGCTAGCTGGGTGCTAGAGTTGTGTGAGAAGGAGTGTTTCCTAGCAATGTGGAGTTGCCTTGATGAGATCCCTGGCTTTGTTATCAGGGGTGACCCTTGTCAAAGAGTACAGTCTTCACCAGTGTTTGGTCACCTGAGTCAGAGTGTATGAGTCTATTATCTTTATTGGGAGACACTCTCCATAGAGTATTTCCAAATGGTCCCCAGGCCTCCATTTCTTGAACCCTTCCTAACTATTGCCCCTTAGGAGAAGCAGAAGAGAAACAGGGGAAACATGGAAAAAACAGGCAAAATGCTTACATTCATGAAAGGTTAACATGAAAGCACTATGATGAGCCAGCACAAAACTCCTTCATATTCCAATTTTACTGGATATACTCCTTAGCCCTGAAGCTATTCTTCTATAAGCCCCTGAAAGCCAAGTATCAAAAATCCCTTCTGGAGCAATGCTTTGCCCCTCTTCCTGTGTTGAGTGCTGTGTTCTTTAAGTAACCCCTTTCCCAGGAACATCCCCCACTTTCCTTCTTCTTATCTCTCATAAATGGGAGCCCTGAGTTATTTAAATTCCCTGAGATTTAGTGCCTTCCTCTGTGCTGTGAGAATGGCTTTATTTCACACCACTCTGGTGACTTACTAAAATCATTATGCAGTGGTATTGGTAGGGTCTCAGATAACAATGATTTCTTCCTTTGTTTCCTAATGAAACAGATTTGTTTTTTCAACCAGTAAAGCATTATCCCTAGTGTCTTCTTTTTCATATCTGTTCACTTTGTATTCATTCAATATTTATTGATAATGTGTAGGGCATTGTTCTGAGTTCTGGCAGTGCTGAACCATGTAGCCAATGTCCATGACTTCAAGAATACCTTATATTCAGCACAGTGTTGGGGTTACAACCTCCTCCAGCTATATTTGAATAAGCCTCTTCCCAGTGCTTACTCCCAGCTGGCGGGACCTCCTTTCAATTCCTCCACTTCCTTTTACTTCAATTTCTAGTGTCTTTACACCAAGTTGTAGCTTGTGGCAGTATATGATTTGGAAGAAAATAACTTGAAAGAAAAATGGATAAAGTGCTTAAAGATACATGAAGGCTTCCCAGAGTATCCTCATGATGTCTGAAAATTATTTACACTTAAAAAGTAACAAGGGTAAGAAACATTCATCTTTAAGTATCCTCACTATCTTAGGTAGTACATCAAATACACCGAATTGACTGACATTCTAACTCTTGGTGCTCAAAATGAACTGGTTTACTAACTCTTGGTGCTTAATAAATATTTGTTAAATGAACAAAAAGGGTTTAAGAAAGTGACAGTCAATTGTGAGTGGAGAGATTTTTGGAGGTTCATTCTTACACACCAGTTCTGACAGAGCAAGAAGGGAGAGGAGGCTGGCCAGGCCGGGCTTGAGACTGAAGCCTGTAGACTGTGGCTCCCAGGGGACCAGGACCCAGGTTCTGTGCTCCTGCCTTCATAAATGACACAGGGTCACGTCTGTCTGGGGCCCACTGTTCCCTGACTACACCATATGACAGGGGCCATCTCTGATCAGCCTGCTTTGGAAAACTGCTTGCACCTGGCCTAGAAGAACACAATTAAAAGATGCCGTAAAAATTGACAGATCCCAGTGCGGAGAGCTGAAAATACATTACAATTCCGATCGAACTATAAATAAAGCCCCTAAATTAAATAAATCTCACACAATTATGGATTAAAACATGTTTAGTGTTAATGGCCTTGCACATGGACCCTGACTCCCGAAATTGTTGCTGAGGCTGCATGGCTGGGGGATTGCATCATAATTAACACCAGGCCAGCCTGCAGGAGCTGGCCTGAAGTTCAACTGTGGGCCTTTCAGAGGAGAGAAGGGAGCCATGAGCCCCCCCCCCCGAGTCTCAGTGCACACCAGCCCCACTTGGAAGAATCTGACATGGAGACAGCACTTACCCCCAGGGCTGACCCTGGACACAGGGGTTTCTGGGTTCTGGCTCCCTGGCTTGTTTCTCCACAAATGCCCATAGATACCAAGTAAATGACATCAATGGAAGAAATACTTGGATGTCCTGTTAATTGCTCATTCCTAGCCTGTTACTTTGAAGTCCATATATTCTAATACAACTAACCAACAATAATATATTATGTATTTAACTATATAAAGTTTCCCATAGAAACCCTCAAATAATTAGACCAAGGAGGTTGGTATCATTCCAAGGGGCATTACCAGTTCAACAGTTCTAGCTAGACCAACCCAAAGAGGTTCTAAAATTTAGAAACTCTTACAAGAGAAAGAAAAAGGAGCATATGAAGTTTACTGCAAACCAATACTTACCTATAGCAGGGCCCAGCAAACGGAAAGAGGTATCAAGCCCTAGGCTGTGCCCCCTTGAGCAGTGTAGCCAGGCAGCCGAGAGCCGTGCTCTGGAGCCTGGTGGCTCCCCCACTTCCTAAGGACACACTCCTCTCTGTTTCCATGTGCTCATCTCCAAACTGCTGACAAGTGTAACACAGTCAGCCCTCTGAAGCCATGAATTCAACCAACTGCACAGCAAAAAAAAAAAACAAAACAAAACAAACAAAAAAAATGTTTTATAAAAACAATTGCCTGTGCACAGAATGTTTTTAGATTTTTTTCATCTTTATTTCCTAAACAATATGGTGTAACAACTGTTTACAGAGTATTTACACTGTGTTAGGTAGCATAAGTAATCTGGAGATGATTAAAGTACAGGGAGAAGATGAATATAAGTAACTTATTTGCAAACACCAACATTGTATACAGATTCAATTTGGGGTTCCATTTGAGAGTCTTGGAACTTATCTCCTGTGGGTTCTGAGAGTCACTAGCACCTACTTCTTGGTGACAGGGGAACGTTCTGTCACATTCAACTCCTATGAATGTTGGTGGCTGTTGTGATTGTAAAACAAGCAACCACCCCTATTATCCCCACTATGAGAACCTGGTCTACCCTAAGCCGCTAAGCAGAAAGGCTGCAGGCCAGACCTCCACAGTGATGGTATGTGGTCTTGGCTAGGCTTCCTGTGACTGGAGAGGAGGCTCTCCTGAGTGGGTAGAATGAGTTAGCAAAAAGACAGCAGGCCAGGGATTAATTGTGGCATCTGTGGTGGTAACTCACTTCATCTCTCCTGCAGGCATCCTTCAGCTGTCTTAATAAACCCCAAAGAGGTCCTTGGAGTCAGATCTTCAAGGATGGTGATCCTCTAGAAGGCCCAGTTGAGGAGGCTGAGCGCCAAAGAGGAATGGCCTGCCACAGCTGATAGACATTGTCACATGTCCCTCGGCGGCTCTGGAGTAAGGGAAATTATTGGCTTACATCATGTCTTCTTTCTCAATCCTAATCTGACCCTCTGCCCCTCTGTTCTCAGGCTAAAGTGCTCATCTTGCCTTGTCACTCTCTCGAAGTGTCAATGGATTTCACTTAGGATAAAGTATAAAGCTCCTTAACAGTGTTTACAAAAGAGGATGATTGATCTGTTTTAATCTCTCTGCTTTGTGCCCCGCTTTTCAATCCTATTGACCCTCATTACGGCCTGGTCTCTTCATGCTCTCTCCTGCAGGCTCTCTACACTCTCTGGCAAGCTCCCACCTTCCTCCGTGTTCCTTCTGCAGCCTGGCCTGGATGACTTGGGGACTTGACTTGGGTGCTGCATCCTGGAAAGGCTTTCCCTGATCTCACTTATGGAGGTTTGGTGCCCTTCAGAGTGTTTCTTTGGCCTCCTGCTCAAAGTCCCGGAGTGTTCTAGTGGGATTGCCCTTCACAGGCCCGTATCCTCCATAATACAGAAAACGCCACCACATTAAGGACTTCTGTACCCTCTGCATATCACAGTGCCTGATTCAGAGTAGCACACTGGAAATGTTGGCTGAATGAATGAATACATTGCTCATTCTTTCTTCTTTGCTTTCTATGATTGTGGCTTTCAGGTTTACCACATATATGCTGTAGGAAGTTCAACAACAGCAAAATATACGTTTTTCCCTAGCTGATCAAGACCTGGAATGGAGGTTCCACAAGTACGTTTCCTTAGAATGGGCTAGCTTCCTGTTCTGTCCTTCATTTTATATACCACTCTCCAAAGGCCTCATCAAAATGGAACCACAGGACATTGTGGTCATAATCTCCCATTGGTTGGTCTTTTCTAATGAACTTACAAGAATGTGCAAGATAGCAGCTCAAAGTGTGACAAACCTCATCTAACCCTCAAAAGAAGGATGTAGAAAGTCCTTCCCCAGGGCCAGCAGGAAGGTGAGCTCATCTTCAGCTCAGATGCCTGAGTAAGGCCATATACTTCTTTAGAGCTAGCTTCCATTCAGCCAATCAGTGCTAGGCCACCTCTCTTGGACTGTGTTTTACTCAGAATAGGTATTTAAAATATCCTGGAAGGTTGGGGCTGCAGAGATGGCTTAGCAGTTAAGAGCACTGACTGCTCTTGCAGAGGACCCAGGTTCAATTCCCAGCATCCACATGGTAGCTAACAGCTGTCCATAACTCTAGTTCCAGGGGATCTGTTGCCCTCTTCTGACCCCTGAGGGCACTGCATGACACAGGTATTACTTTCACACATACAGGCAATACACTCATACACATAAAAATTAAAATAAAGAAAAAGAATCCTGGACAGGGTATCTAAGATGCAATCAATACTCTGTCCATCATAGTAGGAAATTGTTACACATATCAACTCCATCATAGTAGGAAATTGTTACACCCTAGTATATCAAAGGTTGTTTTGTTAGGTAAATGCTGCAGAAATACTTCTGGAAGGATACTTAGTGTGAGGGAGTCCCATAGTGAAAGTCTATGGGGACTATTGCTTGAAAAAGGGGGAACTAGAATTAGAAACACACCAGCAGCTCTGACTGCTGAAACTAGGAGAACGCAATGGTTACCAGATCCAAACTCCTCATGATGAGAATCAAAATGGATCTTTACCCTTTTTTTCAAAAGAGTTTTATTAATGAGAGAAAATTCAGCATAGACACCCACACATTGACTTCACTCATTTGGTGTAGATTCAACAATTACTTATGGAGGATGTATAGTAAATACTGTGTCCTAGCTGCTGGGAATACAACAGAAACTTGCTGTTTGTTTTTATGCCTTCACCCTGAATTCTCAACTTGAAAAGAACCTTCATAGGAGAGAGGTGGAGTCTGTCTTGTTCACAGCTAATAGAAACCTGATTTTTTTTCCAAGATGACAATGCATCAAGCCCCAGGTGATGAATCATGTGTGTTGAGGTCAAGGGTGGCAACTATGTTTAGCTAAAAGGCCAGATAATAAACATGTTTTCTGGCCCTGTAGTCTTTATTTTAAGTACTTACCTCTGTTGTTATAGTGCAAAAAGAATTACAGTTAATATATTAATGGAAAGCATAGCAATGCTTTAAAAGATTCCAACCTATTTACCAAAAAGGTAGTAAGCTGTATTTTTTTTCCAAGTTCCATACTGTACCGGCCTGACTCTAAAACACACTATTTTAGGATCTCCTTACACTTCATATTGTTGAAGACACCAAAGAACTTTTGTTTATGTGGGTGACATCACTATTTACAAAGAAAAACTTTCTTTGTAAAAAAAACCCTACACTGCCTGTACAATGTCTGAACGTGTCAGAAAAGAGGTTAGATATCCTGGAACAAGTGTTATAGAGAGTTATTAGCAGCCATGTGGGTGCTGGGAATGGAACCCAGGTCCCCTACAGGAGTAGCCAGTGCTCTTAACTCTACTGAGCCATCCCTCCAACCCCCCTTGTATGTGGAATGTTGCAAACTTATTACCTGCAAACACCCTGAAGGTGTTAGATTATTCTACAGTGCTCATCACACAAATAAAAAAAGCTGACCCTCCCTCCTCTAGTACCTTGGTACCGAGGCCAGGTTCTCTGTTCTCCACTGCTGAGCATTATCCAGTGAAATCTTTGCTGACATAACAGGAAAAACAACAAAGTAGCTCCTTGTTGTTTGGTCTTCCTTTTATAAATCAGTGATGAGGTGGGGTTTATAAGCATTTAGTTAGCTGGGGGCATGCCTTTAATCCCAGCACTCTGGAGGCAGAGGTGGATGGATCTCTGTGGGATCAAGGCCAGCCTGGTCTATGTAGAGAGTTCCAGTCCAGCTGGGGCTACAGGAGGACCCTGTCTCAAAAAAACAAACAATGATAATGATAACAACAACAGAACAACAAACAAGACAAAACATTGTGTTAGCCACCTATATATTGTCCTTGACTATTTTTAATTGATTTCATATTGCTTCTCATCATTTTCTATTAACTCTTCATGAATAGATGATAGTATTTTCTGGCAAAGGTGTGAAAAAAATTCCCCCTGTTTCACTCACAATGATTTTTGATGTACAGAAGCCACTTTTCAATTTTAAGTTAAATACAGGTTTTTTTTTTCTTTTGTAGGTTTCTTTCATTGCTCCTGTGTTTGGACATTCTTTCCTCTCCAGAGATTACAAATAATGTATCCCTTGTCTACTGTTTTAGACTATTTTATTGTATTTTTATTTATTATTTTTTATGTGTATGAGTCTGCATGTAGGTTGGTGCACCTGTATTGTGCAATGCTGCAGAGGTCAGAAGAAGGCATCAGATTCCCCTGGAACTAGAGTTAAAGATGGTTCTTAGCCGCCATGTGGGTGCTGGGAATCAAACCCAGGTCCTCTGCAAGAGCAGTCAGTGCTCTTAACTGCGGAGCCATCTCTCCAGCCCTATAGACTATTTTTATGCCTATCTTGAATCCAACTAGAATTTATTTTAGTTAAACATAAGTGAACTTGAAAATTTTCCCTACAAAACTTTTTATTTATGAAGTTATTTATTTTTCAGCAGGGAATCATCTCTTATTCCTGATCACAAGTAATACTTGCTTAACATGGCATCAGGTAATTGCTTAACCATATAAAATAGAAATGTAAGATTGCCTGTGATTATCTCCACATTTCAACAACATTCACCATTAATAGTTTGGTGTGTATCCATCTCATGTATTTTCCACTCATAAACTTAAAACAATGAACAAGGCTGTGTACCATGTATCTAAAACCTGAGATTTCATTTTTGCTTAACCATATTTAAAACATATAGCAATTTAACTAAAAAAACTAGTATCCTAGCACTTGGGATACTCTCTGTGAGTTCAATGTCATCCTGGTCTACATAGTGAGTTCCAGGCCAGCTGATGCTACAGGGAGACCCTGTCTCAAAATGACCAAAAACAAAACAAAACAAAACAAAACAAAAATATCAGGGACAAGGCATTCCATTGAATATTCTACAACTTATTTAATCAATTGTCTAAACAATGAGATAATGAGGCACTTCTAAATTTCTTTCTTTCTTTCTTTCTTTCTTTCTTTCTTTCTTTCTTTCTTTCTTTCTTTCTTTCTTTCTTTTCCTTCGAAAAGATCTCTTACTGTGTAGCCCTGACTGGCCTGGAACTCTCTATGTAGACTAGGCTGGTTTCAAACTAACAGAGATCCACTTGCCTCTGCCTCCCTCCTGAGTGCTGGTATTAAAGCCAAGCACCTCCACACCAGGCTCTAATTTTCTTAATAACAGTGTTCAGCAATGAAGAATCTACATAAAAATATTAGTAAAGTGTTCTAATTTGTCTTTCAATTGCTGTGACAAAACATTGTGACCAAAACCAACTTGGGGAAGAAATGGTTTATTTGTCTTATATCTCCTGGGTCACAGTTCATCACTTAGGGAGCCCAAGGTAGGAACCTGGAAGCAGGAGCTGAACTACAGGCCATGGCAGAACACTGCTTATTGGCTCCCCTGGCCTATGCTCAGCCTGCTTTCTTACACAGTACAGAACAACCTACCCAGGGGTGGCATCACCCATAGTGGACTGGGCCCTCACACATTGCTCAACAATCAAGACAACACTCCACAGAGCTAGTCCAATAAAGGAAATTCCCCAGTTGAAGCTCCCTCAACTCATGTGTGTCAAGTTGATATTAAAGCTATCCAGCACAGTACACCAATACAATGATTATCTTAGAGTGTATCTTACATAGTAATTTACAGGTTTCAGGATATACAAGCTTAAACTTTTCATGAATACTTACAAATTGTTCTCTGTAAAGGATGGGCCATTCGGCCTGTCTGTAAAGAATGTGCCAATTTGCCTGTTTACCAGTGATTTTGTTTCCTCACAATTTTGTCAACACTGCACACCATCAATCCCTTTATTTTTGCAAACCTGATTAGTAAAAATACTTTTTAGTTTTCACTTCTTTGCTCATTTGTGGGATGAGTATGTGATAATAATATATATATGTGTGTGTATATACATATATATCTGTGCATAAAATGATTAATTCTAAGAATTTTAATCTGAATTCTCTAAAGTTAATTGGTTTATAAATCTTGACTTCTAAAAATAATACATATTTTATTCATTTTTTCCTAATTAATTATCCTTTTCATTCTGTCCCATGACTTAGTAGTCAAATGTTCTACAAGTTCAAATAATAATCACACAGAAACTATATTTGGTATATGACCTATACAGAGAAATTTTGATAATTTATAAAAATCTGTTGTTTGCAGATTAAAATTCATCTGTCATTTTTATTTTTAGGGTTGCTACCAAATTGAAGACAACTTTTTATGAAGTCTATTTAAAATATTTAAAAGTCTTTCTCACATACTAGCTTCTGACTCCATACATTAAAAAAAATATTTTATTATTTTTAATTTTATGTGTCTGAGTCTTCCTGCATGTAGGTATGTGCACCCATGTCATGCAGTGTCCTCAAAGGTCAGAAGAGGGTGTCAGATCCCCTGGAACTGGAGTTATAAATGGTTATTAGCTGCCATGTGGGTGCTGGGAATCAAACTTGGGTCCTCTGCAAGAGCAGTCTGTGCCCTTAACTCCTGAGCCATCTCACCTACCCACACATCTCTGGCCCTGGGCATGCTAGAACAGGTCACTATCTAGGTATGACCTCTGGCCCTGTTTGCTAGCTGAGTGGCCATAATAGACAGGTACCCTAACTGTACCTGCTGAGACTAAGAACCACCCACACTGCTAACTAGCCAAAGCTTATCACAAAGTCACTTTCCCTCAGCGCAGTCCCAGTTCCACAGGGCTGTAGCTCCTCCTACATTGCCCATCAGGCAAGGAAGGGTGATGAAAGAGGGTTAAAATATTTTCTTTCAGGGCTGGAGAGATGGCCTAGCGAGTAAGAGCGCCGACCGCTCTTACAGAGGACCCGGCTTTGATCCCCAGCACCCACATGGCGGCCGAGAACCATCTGAAACTACAATTCCAGGAGAACTCCAGTTCCAGGGGAATCCGATACCCTCTTCTGACCTCCGCGGCATTGCACAACACCGGTGCACAAACTTGCATGCAGACGGTACATTCATACACAAACAGAAATAAATAAAATTAAAAAAAAATTAAAAAAAAATATTTTCTTTCAAAACCAACCAGCGTGTGAAGGCTGTGCAAGGCACAAAGCTGCAGAGTCCAAGATGCACCCTTCCCACACTAGGCATCTTGAAGGTCTGGAGAGAGTATACAACTTTCGGCCCATGGAAATAAAGAGAATAATTCTAATGTAAGCATAATTACCAGGGGATTTTCTGTTTGGTAGTGTTTTTAGGAAAGGTAAGTTTGATGCTTCTAATGGAGGGATACATATTAATTCCAGATAGAAAGGCTCTGTAGGGTCAGTGACAAGCCTGTTTGGAGGTTTCAGCAAGGTTTCAGTCTACCCAAGTTCCGCCTGCTTCTGTGTGGAGCCCATACTGGGTATCACTGTTTGTGGGAGCAGCGGCGGGGTCTGTGTCATGGCTTACCAAGACCGGGGAGGGGTCTCCAAGACTTTTCCTCAGTCTCCCTCCTTTATCCACATCACCGTGTGCATTGTTCCAGCCAATTTTGTGGGAAGCTGAAGCGTAAATGACTAAGGTCTGGGGACAGCGAGACCTGCAGTGGGTGGGTGGCTGCCTCTCTTCCTTTTCTCTCTTGTGCTTGCCCATGTCTTTGTTTCCAAGGTCTTCCCGAAGAACCCAGGTTGGAGTCAGAATCAGACCGAGCACTTGAACGACAGGTAGGTGAGAAGTCCCAGCTCTACTTTCCTGTCTTAAAGCTGTGGAGGGAGAAAGCAAACAAAAAAACCCCTTCATCTTCCTGAGCCTGTTTTTCTCTTCCTTAAAATGGAGAGGAAAGCTGAATAGCAGGTGAGGAAACAAAAACAAACCCACCTGGATCAGCACTCTGCAAATGGTCCTTTGGTTTCATTGCCTTCCTTCCTGCCATCTTGGCCTGCAACCTCTCCATGCTCCAAGGCAGATATGTCCAAATATATCACCACTATTTTATTCTGTGTACTCTCTTCCAGATTTCTGATGAATTTTAAGTTCCTCAGGGACATTCTGTAAGTCTTCATCTCCCCAAAGGAAAAACAGGGCTCTATCAGGTATTGGCATTACTGTTTTTGTCAAAAGTATTGCAGAACTGACAGTCTTCAAAACACATCAGGTAAATGTACCAAATCAATGTAGATATTGGTGGGAAAGAGAAAACAATATGTTAGTGTTTATTTCATCAGGTAAATGCTACACTGGCCAAACGGGCTTTACTTCCATTTTGTAAAAAGGTCAAGAAACTCAAATTGTTCAGTACAGGTGACAATTTCAATTTCCCTGGGTCTTCAAGAGTTTAGACTGGATGGTATTGCCTGAATGGTTCCTACATGTTTCCAGTTAAATGACTAGAAAGGCTGGGGCAGAGGGCACTTTAGGTGAGAATCTCATGAATGCTTGTTGAGGTGTGTCTCTATCACAGGATAGCTCTAGGCATGGTTTGGTGACCTGCCTTCTCTTCCTCCTCATCTTGTTCAGTCACACACATTCAGCCAGGCCTTGTTCCATGTGCCCCCCACCCCACAGCATGTATCCTGTGGTAGTTCAGAATTAAAATGTTCCCCACAGGCTCCTGTGTTCTTACATTTGGTCTCTAGTTGCTAAAGTTGTTTGGAGAGTTTGGGGAGCATTGAGAAGGTGAGACTTAGATAGAGGGGAAGTAGTTTTTTCCTATCAAGTTTTTGTTTTCTGTCTTGATGGGGTATGAGTCTAGTCAAGACCTCTTTACTTCCCAATCTACCTCAAGCTGTAACAAACTGGCTCTTGCCACCACAGACAGAACTGCCAGCCACCATGTCTTCCCTACCTTGATAGACTCTATAACCTCAAACTGTTCCCTTAAGTTGCTTCTTGCCAGGTATTTGGTTACAACAAGGAGATAAGTGACCAGCCCTCCCAGACCCAGCTGTCTCCTTCACACCATCTCTTCCTTCTCTGGCAGTCGTGCAGATGCTTTAGTTGTCTCTTCCATCAAGGTGTGCAGTCAACTCCACAACAACGTCCAGGCAGAGCTCACTGCTGTCCCGAGTGATCCCATCACCCCTTCAGACCCTCTCTACCTGGTCTAACACTCTCCTGTTTTCTCTGCCGATCCCATCGCCCCTTCAGACCCTCTCTACCTGGTCTAACACCCTCCTGTCTTCTCTGCTGTCCCCTCTCCGTCTTTCTGTCCTCTCCATTAGTAAACTTCCAAATATAGTCCTTGCTCCCTTCTCTGGGTTTTCTACTCTGTCCCTAAATGAATTCATTTAGGCCTGTGATGCTAAGCACCGTCACCATCAATGCGCATGTGACACTTTACATTGATCTTTTTGGCCTAAACTCTCTCTGGCTCAAGGCTTCACTACAGCAGCAGCTCCTTAATAATCACTGAGTGCCTACCAGACATCCTGGATTCCATTTGCCCCCAGTGACCTCTGGATTTCACCTGTCCAGCCTGTCTGCATCTGAGGCCCACCCTTGTCCCGCTGCTCCTGCCGACAGCACTGACCACATCCTTAATGACGCTCGCATCCCATCGCTCTACAGACGAATCTCTTTTGTCTTTTCCTCCAAATAGATTGTTTTCTCCCTTTCAGCATACTCTACTGCTTAGCCCATCAGTTCTTACCTGACTTGTCTCTCCATCGCCACCTTTCAGGTTTCCCTCCAGGACGCAGCCAGAGGATCCTAACGAAGAGAAAATATGTTTGCCAAACCCTGCCTCTAAGCTCTCTGAAGACTTCCAATGTGCACGGCGAAATTCACATTCCCTACCTACAGGCCCTCCAGGCCCTGGCTCACCTTTCTGGTCAGTCTTTCCGTTCCGCTGATTCACTCGCCTCTTCCTAGAACACCTCCAAATGTACACACTTACCAGCAGCCCAGTGAAATAGCCTCTCTTGCATTTGCTTTCTTCTTCTCTTTGGAGATAGAGGCCATTGCTTTTGAATTGCCTCGACATTCTCTCTGTGCTGTGGGCATTGGGTGGAATGGCCTGTCTGAGCTCATGAGAGGTAATATTAATGACAACATGGATCCTGTTGAAGGCTTTGTCTGTAGGAGCATCCCTATAAGAAGATAGCAGATCCAGAGAGAATCCTGGTACCGGGTCTAGCAGTGGTGAGAAATGGCGGAGCCTGTGGGAGGCACTTGCTCTGTCTTCTACCTTACTCAACAGCACAGAGCTTCCCTTTGGAGGAGCAGACCAGTGATACAAGGTAGCAGTTGAGTTAGTGCAAGGCAGAGAGCTGCTGGGTCTTGCACCTGCTCCCCCTGGGATGACTGGACAGATGAAGGGGAATTAGGACAATTGCTCTGCAGGAATTATGACAGCCCTGAGGGCTAAGCATCCTCCTCAAAGGAAAAGTTATCCACCAGAACTCAGCAGGCTCCTTCCCCACCACTGGCCAGGAGCTGCCAAGTGTGGCTGCCACACCATGAGGACAGCCACACCAAGGCTCACTCCCAAGCCTGCACTTCACTGGCTGTCAGGAGAGTGGCCCAAGTCATCCATTTATTTTGCAGTTAACCCCATTTACCATTTCACTGTCTAGGCCGACCTTGTTCAACCAACTAAGCACAAAGCTATAAATCTTAGTCAGGACATCTGGGCGTGGGGCACCTGAGCAACCCTGATGCTGATTCCTTAAGAAAACTCATTTCTTGTAATGTGAGCCCTGCTGAGGATGGCCATGTCAACTTATTAGACTTTTTACTTGGCCGTATTGATTCTGCTTACCCCAATGCGGCCCATAATGCTGGCTAATGTTATTGACAAGCCATCAGTCTTGCACAGAAGTGTGGGGCTTGCAGCTATCATGGAACCACAAAAACCTGGTGGTAGACAGTGATGGAGAGTACGAAGAGGACCAGGGCAGCTCTCGGGCCAGCCCTCTGCAAGCTAGGGTGCATTAATGAGAGACACGCCCTCGGTGGCGGGAGACAGATGCGCCTCTCCAGAAGCCATTTATTTATGAAATAATTATGAATGCAAAAGTTCAATCATGGATTTTCATTACCATGCGTGTCCGACACTCTTTCTTGGTTCATATTTTGTTGGTGATGAAGTACTATTGGTTTCAGGGTGGGGTGGCAAGAAGGAGAAGGGCTCTGGGACTCTTCAGGGAAGTGCCGAGACACTTCCTTTCCCATCTACCCCAAGCCCTTGATTCCTACCCCTCCTAGAACCATTTACTGAATGAAATCCTTCCAAGCTGCACCCAGCCCTGTCCCTGGAGGGAGTTCGGTGCTGATCTATTCTCAGCCTCTTAAGCCTGGAAATTGAAGGCTCCCTGGAAGGGCCTGCCAAGTTACAGCTGCTACCTGGGGTGTGGCAATGGGAGGGGACCCTGAATGGGACACTTCTAAGAGACCAGAGGGAGGGAGATATAAAATTCTCTGTGAAGGAAGAGACTTCAGACTCTAGCTCATCATCTTTCAACAACACCAAGAAGGAAAGGAATGACCCCGAGGCCTGCTCAGATGTTGGGAAACCTTGGGGACCATTTATATGTCTCTTGCTGTGGACAGTGATGAATCCAGTACACACACTAATGTGTGGATGGGGACAAATGTCCAGGGACATGGCACAGGCTTTCCCCTGTCTGCCTTGGTATTCAGAGTACAACGCAGTGAACTGGGTCAGCTCAGGGGAGGCTTGAGTGGAGACCTAGAAGTCAGAGGTAACTGGAATGACTGTGGATTGCTTTCAGTGGGGCTGTTGGAAAAGCAAACGTTTACGCAGGTGCTCCAGAGGCTTGAGGGCCAACTGTCCTGTCTTCTTGCTTTACCTACTTTATCTCTGTCCCACTTAGGCTTCTGCCTGTGTTTGTCCTCCCACCAGGCTGATACCCCTGGGAGACTGAGACAACACTGCTGTAGCAACTTTGGACCTCAGCACGGAAGAAGCTCTTGAATGCTCACTGGATGAATGGAGATAATCAGTTTCTTACTTAATTTACAACTTTACCAGAATCTATTGCCTCCAAACTCTTCACTGCCTGACTTAAACTGTCTTATTGGTCGAATGATCCTTTTGGTAGTTTATGGACAGATTCTGCATCTACAGATAAAACTTTAGGTTTTTATAAAGCACTAGGATGCCCTTCTCCCCAACAGAATCTAGCCCAAACCCCCCTATATACAAAATGGTTCAAACGAAGCTACTTTGGAGAAAAATAAATGGGATAGCAGTGAGATGAGGGTATCAGGGATCAAACAATCTTTTCTAAATGCTGTGAGTTCCTGTGTGTGTGTGTGCGTGCACGCGCGCGCGCGCACGCATGCACACACACACACACACACACAGAGGGCAAAGAATGATTACAGGCAAAATATAATTGTAAGCATCTGTTACTAGGCCTCCTTCACATACACACTCACAAAAATGTGCACTCGCACAAATACATACACCTATCAGATCTAGAAACATTATGCATGCTCATATATTAACACAAACATACTCATTCAACCATGCACAAACATGGAAACACACACAGACAAACATGCACAGATAACATGCTCACATATAACACATAGTCTTTCACAGTAAGAGGGGATAGAAGGCAAAATGTGATTTCTCTCCTTCAGAAGGAGGTCTTTCCTGACACATGGCTCTTCGTGTGACTGGCATTCCTCTGCCATCCCTTTCACGCTGGTCTCTTCGACTCTAACCTGCTGGAGCAGCAGCTTCACTTGCGAGTGGCTTCATGGATTGATTGGCAGTGATTAGCTAGGTGACCTTTGCAAGTTCTTTCTGCTTCTCAGCCTCTTCCCATGGAAAATGAGGATGATAATACTTATCTCAGAGGTTTGGTGAGAGGATTAAATGATTTAATGGATGTAAATACTTGGAATTGTGCCTGCCTGGCATAAAGTAAGCACTCAAATTCAGTTTGGCATTATTTCATCCTTTATAATAGTCCAGCAGGGGAAATATTTGTTAGATGAGGAAACTGAAGATCATGGACAAATAATTTATCCCAAATCCTCCCCCCCAATCTGCCTTTCTTCTCTCAGAGTGGAAGATCCCAGCCACATTGCCTCTGGCTTGTGGGTCTCAGTCCTGTAAAGCCCATGGCACCTGCAGAGTCCTCTGCCTGGGGCAGAAGGTCTCCTTTGAAGTCAGTCACAGCCCTGCTTCACCTTCTGTGACTGTTTGATCTCCACAGATTTGTCTACCACTGTGAGGTCAAGTGTGAGCCTGGTACCAAGATTTCAGTGTGGAGCATGAGTCATGACCTTGGTCACCAATGTAGGGTGCATGGTACAGAGCTTGGTGACCTTGGGGAGCATGCTACATCCTTAAGGAAAGAGATTTAGAAAACAGATATAGTCAATGTGTATGTTAATAGGAACTGCAGAGACTGCTGCATTCTTCAAGGTAATGACCTCCCACAGGGCAAGGAGCATGACTGCTTGATCACCATGGGACTCACTGGCACATTTGTCATTAATCCATCTTTTTTTTTTTTTTAGCTAATGGCAGCAAACCTAAGAACTTGCAACTTTGATTTTTTTTCCATATGAAAGTAATTTTTTCCTAGTGAAAAAAGGAACATTCAGAAACTTGAACTTGGTGCCTCAAGAACGCTTGTCCTGGGGATGATTATTAGCCTTAACACACTTCTGCATTCAGAGCTGGCAAACCATTTGGTCCCTATCTTCAGAGAGCCCTTGTGTTAAGTAAAAGACAAGAGCCTGGCCCAGAAAGCCTTTAGAGTGAGGGTTAAGATACCACTAAGAGAAACTAGGGCGCATAAAGACTCCACAGAAACAATGGTCAGAGTGAGCGTGGAAGTCGCATGCCAACGGCAGATCCGTGGCTCCAGGGTCCGGAGGGAAGCTTGGTGTGGACGGAGAGACTGCCATAGCCCCCGCTTGGGAAATTACCCGTGGAAAGGACATTTCAGGACCTAGCTAATGCCCATTCACTCACGGGCACTTCCAAAATATTTATTGTGCCTACTGTTGCCACAGGAGCATTCTTGGAGAGCTGAAGGTGGCTCTGTCTCCACTCACAGGCAACTGACAATTTTGGTGAAATGATACTAGAAAGCCTGAAGTCACTCAATAGCCATTGAAGGCAGAATTGATGTCTAAATTGAACACATTTGAGACAATTTGAGGAGAGGAAAGTCAGTATGTGATCATCCAGGCCTAAATGTGGAGGTCCTGGGCAGACAGCAGTGAGGACAGAGGGAGAAGGGAAGGAAGCCCTCAGGGAACAAGTTCATAAAATTAAGGCCCTGAAAATCAGAAATCCAGGCATTGAACTCTTCACTATGAAATGGAATTACTACAAACTACACCTACTCAGAGAAACACAGATGTGAGGAGAAATGAAGTTGCCAAGGCTGGTGCCAGGCCACTGAACAAGAAACTTCTTGGTTTGCTGTGGTGATCAGATGCCAAGAGAAGCCGAGCTATCCTTGAGGCAGCTCCATATTAGAGGACTGCTGTACAAGAAGACCACTGAGCTGTAAGGTGGTCTCTGAAGAAAAGGGTCAGCCCAAGAACATAAGCAACAGGTAGGACTGCTTGAGAAGTTGAGAAGAAGTACCAGGAAGCAAGGGCAGGAGGGATCTGTGCTCCAGGACACTTCCTTCTAAAGCTCTAGGTTATGAATTAGGAGAGTGTCATTTGGTATGGAAGTTAGGATTTTTTTCTGAGGGCCTTTGAGTCATGATGTGAAAGCTTCTGGAAAGAAGGATTTAGGAAGAGGGAGAGAAGAGGAGGTGGGGACAGAGGACCACTCCTAGACCCAAAGCCCAAATTCTGACAAGGAAATATGATAACTCAGGGTTGGTAGACATAAGTAAAATGCTTCAAATTAGGTCCTGGCTGCTGTGTGCTTGCAGCGGAGGGAGGTACCCCAAGAGAGCATAAAGGACAGAAGATGGAGCTGGACAAAGGCAAATCTGTGAGAAAATTCTCTCAAAAGTTGGAAGAGGGGAACTAGAGAGATGGATCAGCTGTTAAGAGCACTGGCTGCTCTTGTAGAGGACCCAGGTTCAGTTCCCAGCAACCATATAGTAGCTAACGACTGCCGGTAGCTCCAGAGAAATAATATATAGAAGGAAAGAGGATAGGGGATGAGTCTTCCTTTTCAATATAACTATGGGCTTTTGAAAAGCAGGAGTCAGGACAACTGTCAGCAGGCAACCAGGAAGGCAGGATAATGAAAGACTAACAGCACTGTCAGAAAGAGAAAGTGGAAGTCCCCCTCCTCACCCAGAGTCAAGTAACTTCTGATGTAAGATGATCTTGGAAAAGAGGTGCTCTTCCCTGGGCCTGAAAGTAGGAAACTTGTTGCCTTGGGGACTTAGATTAGATCTGCACTGGAGGCTAGGAGGAGGGGTCAGGGAGGAGACAGAAGAGGACAAGTCCAGGTGCCCTCAAAATGTCAGAGCCACCAGATCACTTCCTCTCTGGCTTTGTTGGGGATCTGAGAATGTTCCTGAAGTGTTAGTAGCATTGTTTAATGTAGTGATCTAGGTCCTTCATATATAATTCACTGATCTGAGAACCTAGTGAAGCAAGTTTCATTATTATCTCTGACCTTCAGATGAATAAATGGAGTGTCAAGGTTTAAGTGTTTAAGTGACAATGACCCATAGTCCCTACCTCGGTGCTAGAATCTGGACCCAGGTGGTCAAAGTTTCTGAGTGACAAGCCCATGCTGAATGTTAGCGATGTGAAGGCATCGCAGGAAGGCCATGAACTGCTAAGCCTCAGGAGCTCAGCAGGTTACTTCGAGGTACTACTTTTGTTATGAAAGAGGAATTAGTAATTTCCCCAGGCTTCCCTGCTCCTAGTTTCTACCCCAAGCCTCCACTTCTTGAATGGAAAAATACACAAATAAAGAGATGGGCTTAAAGGAATGGATAATTACACTACTCCTGGCCTCTTAAATATGTCAGATTCATCACTTATTTTAAGCAAAACAAAGCATGGATGCTACCACTGGCAGAGCTTCCTCCAGCCTGCTTGCCTTGCCTCCTCTCACTGTTCCTCTCTGGCCTCAGGGGACTCCAGTTCCAAACCTGCTTCAAGCCTGGTAGAAAGAACTCAACATTGCCTCAGCTCAGTCAGCCCCACCTCACTCATCAGAGATCTGCTCCGAGTCCCTCCGTTTCCTCTGACACAGGTCTTCCATCCACTGTTTTCTTTACTGTGTTTGCCTTCGTGCCCCGGTGCTGGCTTTCATTATCTCTTATCTGTGCAATTGTAATAGCCTCTGAACAGATAGAAGCAGGGGATTTACAGTCAGATGGATCTGAATTTGATCTTGACTCTACTACTTATTTGTAGTTTAACCCTTGGGCAAATGTCTGGATCTCTTGGACTTCAATATCCTTATCTGTACAGAATGAAAAACAATACCTTATCCCCCAGGTATGTGAAAAGAGAATGGAGGTGCCTAGCAGAGGGTAGCCCCTGCTGCTATTATAATTTAAGGGTATCATTATTCCATCTCCCATTTCCAAGTCAGACTAGATGCTGCTGCCAGATGAATCTTCTCCAAATATAATTCCGATCATGTCAGAAAGATAGTATGTCACAGCCATCCTTCTGCAAAGCTTTAGTTGCCAATGAAGTCTGTTTATAATGGGAGTGATTTACCTCACTTTTCCCAGTCTGGATGCCAGAATTCTGACTACAAGTCAGGTAGCTCCTGCGCTGCCCACTCATTCTCTCTATAAAAATACCTGGAGCGCTCCTTGAACTTACAAAGACAATACGAGGGTTTGTTAATCATCGTGGAATCCACCCATGAGAAGAGACCAGTGCAAGTCTCACTCCTTGGTTAGGTGATACGTGTTTATGTGATGGGATAAGATTTTTGGAAATGTTGATGGTCTCCTCCCCCGGAATTTGTCTGGTCCTTTGCCCCTTTCAATTAGGTAGATTATTCTCTATTCATTACCTTGGGAAAAATAATGCGCTAAAGAAAAGGGGAGCCTTTGCTTGGCAGTTGAGTTTACAGAGCCCCTTTGTGGAAAGAAAGAACTGACTGATAGATACTAAAGGAGAAATTTGGGATTAGGAGCATGGCTATGGGAAGGAGCTGCCTGAGGCACCCTCAGACCCAGGCAGTCAGAGACCCTCTGATCTGAGTCAGCCATACTCCCAGGGTTCAGCCAGCTCCTTTTCATGCCTTCTCCAGAGGATTTCCCCTCATAACAACCAAAGTGTTCCTGAGCAGCCCCAAGGGGATGTTCTTCCATGTGCTGAGATGCCACACTGGCCCATTTGGGGAACTGTCCTAACTTGTGGATTATCTTCCCGTTCTCCAGGATAGCAAGGGTTTGCATATGCCTTGTCACGCCAGTAGAGTGCACACCAAATCATACACAGCAGGACTCTGATGTGGGTTAACTAGCCATGTGTCTGTTCTACTCAGACAAGAATTTATTAAAACTGTAACAGCAAGAAGGCAGAGAAACTTTTGAGGTGGGGGTTTTGAGGTGGGGGAACTGCCTGATGCCTCTTGAAACTGATGCCCCAAATGTGATAATAAAGAAAATAAATTTATGGCTTGAATAAAGGGGCTCCTTGCCCTTTCCCTTCTGATTGGGAGGGCCCCCTTTCCCTTCTGGTTGGGAGGTCCCTCCTTTCCCTTCTGACTGGGAGGCCCCTCTCTTAAGGCCTTCGGCTTGGTTGGAGCTCCTGAAGGGAACGTGGGAACAGGAGCAGGGCCGAGGGAGTCGGTAGATGAGGCAGTCGGCAGGGCAGACATCTTGGTGACCATCCTGTGCTGGACTGGCCCAGTGGTGTCCGGTGCTTGAATCTCCACAGTGGCTTCAATGCATTCCCCTTCACAGAGACTCTGAGTTTAACCATGAGACATTAGCAGGTATGATATCAGTAGAGATTTGTTTAAAAAAATACTTGATAAAAGTGCTTGCATCAAGGGATTCATTCTCCCCAGACCTCTCTTTAGAAGTTAATTGTAGACTATTGGAGAAAGGTGGCCCATGTTGATAAGACTCAAGACCCATCAGCTCCTAGATGGCACTAATTACCCAACTGTGAGTGTTCCTTTGTGGACAGGTCGCCTTGTGGGCCTCCCAGCTGAATCTACTTGCTTGAGAAACTACAGCATGGGTAAACCAAAGTGGAGCCTTCACTACTGAGCCCTGGTGGTGGAATCATATATAAATAAATGATACTGTCATTTCAAATCTCAAGGTTTGGACTGGACTGTTATGCAATGAAGGACAAGTAAGAGTCTTTCCTTCTGGGGGACACATTTCCCATTCAACTGCAGGGCTTTCCCACAGGGAAGAGACCTTGATCTTATCCAATTTGATGACTATATTCTTAGTCCCTAACAGCCCATAATAGGTGTCCAAAAAATATTCCTGGAATTCATGACATAAACCAAGCCCTGCTATTCTACAGTAGCTGTCTTATCTGACTATAGAAATCCAAACCCAGATAGTATGGGTTTGGGTCTCTCCTCTGCCACTTACCAGCTGGGAGACCTTGGCCAAGTCACTTAACCACTATTCTTCCATTTATTTACTTCTAAAATGGAAAGAATACTTTCAAATCAGTTCCACACAGATTTCTTAGGTCTGTATGCAACTCAAGCTAAAGACTTGTGTCAGCTATCATAACTAGCATTCCTGTAAGTAAAGAGCCCTTTCATGGGAATTAACTGCCTACAGGAGGAACAGACTTCCATAGTGAAGAAAACCCAAGTCTGAGGTTGTTTACCAGAGTGGAACTGACTAGGCATGAATAGAAACATCTAGAGCCTTGCTGGGCTTCTCAGTGGTGGATGTGGAGAGAATTCTTGGAAATCTAAACCTTGGCACATGGAGATGCCAAGACTAGAAAAGTCCAATGAAGAAAGACTGGCAGAATAAGAAGACAAGGCTGAGGTGGGCATGGTGCACAGATTTAGGGTGAGGAGATAAAGACACCATGGACATGTTATAAGAATAGAGCCCAGTTATAGCCTCAGCCCAAGAGGATGGCCTTCCAGAGCAATGCCAGTCCCACACAGAATGTACACTGGAATATGTGTGTGCATAGACCCAGGGTTTGAACTCCTGTCACACACAGGGCCCTGGGAAGATCTTGGCAGTACCAGCTGTCAGCACACATTCTGGCCCATGGACTGAATAGTTGGATCCAAGTTCCTATGTTGAAACGTAATCTCCAAGGGGATGGTATTAGAAACTATTTGGGAATAGGGATTGGTGGCCTTATAAAGTCCCCTTGGAGAGCCCCTTCTGCCCTTCTACCATTTGAGGACAGAGGGAAAAGACAGTCTCTAGGAGCCAGAAAACAGCCTTCAGGGTTACTGATTCTATTTTAGGGCTGAGTTGGAGAGAGACAAGCTTTAGTGTTAGGATGATCTGGACTTTATCAATTTCCAAGAACAAGAGTTTTCTAATTCCAGAAACAACTAGCTAGCAATGCTCTGGGCTCCACCCAAGATGCCATCCCAGGGGCAGGACAGGTGCAAAGTGGGAAGGCAGAAAGCAGTGGCTGGAAAGAATAAGGCTGTCACTGCAAAGTTTTCCATTCTGCAGCATCGTCTCATTTTATCCTCTCCTCCATTCTTAGAGATAAACTGCTGCATTCCCATTTCACGGAGACTTACGAAGTTTGCCCACGGATCCCACACAGAGAGAGGCAGAGCTAGAGTTCAGGTCTGCGCTTCTCCGACCACAGGGAGAAGCACTTAGGGCTTCTCGGGAAGGCTTCTCAGACCCTTGCACCTCTGCATTTGGCCCTGTCTCCAACACACATGAGTATTTTCTCAGTGAGCAACCAACCTACCTGTGCTGCTCAAGCAGCCAAAGCCCCCTAGGATTGACGGTACAGGATTTGTTACAGCCACGCAAATTACATTACAATCCCAATCAAAGACTTTATCTCTCTGGAAGACCAGGAGTGAGCAATTGCTCTTCTCTGTTGCTGTTCTTGGGTTCTTATGACTGGTCCTCTACCCTATATCACCTTGGCCCTGGAAGCTCCCAGCTGGCAAACACTGCTAAAGTACCAGAAAGGACATGTGCTTTGGCCGTCTCCCTTAAAATTTCAGCAGAGCAAGGTTACTTGGAATCAGGAAATACCTCCAATGACCTAAAAGACTTAAGGAGCAAGTATCCTTCTGTCTGTTTCCTTTCTTTCTCTCCATCTGAAGCCATTGAGTGGGATGGGAGATGGTTCCACAGATTGCTTCAGGGGCGGTGATGCAGTGTTTGTAATTTACCTTCTTCACAGTCAGTTATTGCATGGGTGGAAGGAGCACAGGGAGGCAGACCCAGGTTGCAGAATCCTGAACAGGGGACGCCATAATTCCTGACACCCTGGCTTGGGTGTGCACTGTGCTTACATTTGACTGCGGGTGTGTCTGATGTTCTGGGAATTCATATCATTTCAAACAAAAGCTGAAGCCACACACTGAGAAGATAGTCTCTGGAGGTTTAAAGAAAGCTGCTCAATTTTCCTGTGCTGCCCCCGGAGCAGCTCCTCCCCACTCTTGTTTGCTGTTTGCAGGCATTTTTTACAGATATCCTTTCATTAGAGTCACACAACCATCCCACCCTACGGATGGAAAAAGAACATTTTCCATATTTCACAGATTTCTCAGAATCCCACTGTGATTAAAATACTTGTGTAGGGTCAAATAACCAGAGGTGAAGGCACCTGGTTGAATTCTGGACTGGGGTTCTTCTCCACACCCCTATCCCTAGTGGGTTGGCAGCTGTGGGCCACTCCCAAGGTCACTCCTAGTTCTCCATCACAATTGGGGCTAGGATCATTGCCTCATTTTCTCTGGAAGGGAAGGAGGGGTGATCAAATCCCTAGGAATACTGAATGAGATTTATTTACATGATGACATTATTTGCATCTCCCATTCTAAGTGACCTTAGATTTTGACCCAGCAAACCTACTCCTAGGGATTTAGTTTTCAGAAGTATTCAGATATGGTGTGGAAGAGAATTATCTAAGCTGTTCATCTCTAGGTAAGATGCCTATAGTATCATTCATAAAAGGGACACATTAAAAAGAGCCTGACTATTTAAGAAGGCATCCTTTAAAGTAAATTTGAATATACTGAATCAATACAATATTTTTCAGCTCTTAAAAACTCACATAATAGAAGGACAATGAATGGTAGAAAGATGCTCATAAGCTCTTGTTAAAGAAGCAAAGCACGCCAATAGAAAGTGTCTGAGGACTGCCTCATGTTACATTCACAAGTATCTCCAAAGGTACTTTGACACGTACCCAGAAAGTTGGATTCCAAAACAGTAATGCTAGCTATTTTCATCTGGGAAAGCTCTGGTTGATTTTCTTTTCTTTCTTCCATTATTTATATTATATTCTTTTGATTGTTTATATTTATGTACTCTACATGGAATGGGAATTAGTGTTATAATATGAAAAAAATGTACGGATAATAACAAGAGGTCTAGAGAGATGGCTTGGCAATGAAGAGCATTGACTGCTCTTGCAGAAGAGCCAGGTTCAGTTCCCAACACCTGCATGGTGGCTAACAACTGTCTGAAACTCAGGTTCCAGGGGATCCGATGCTCTTTTCTGGCCTCCCCTGCATTGCCCACACAGGTGCACTTAGATGCATGCAGCCAAAGTACTAAGATACTACCAAAAATACAGTGAAAACAAAACAAAGCAAACAGTAAAAAGAGACTAGTTCTACCATTCGGGTCATTCATTAATTTAGCCACTCTTATTTTGGTTTCACATGTTAAGTGCTTCAGAGTCAGAAATGAAGTCAGTTTGTTTTGTGGTTCCCCTGCCGCTGTTCATTTCCAGGTTCACTTTACATCCCTTCAGGAGAAAGCCAACATTCATTGAGTAGTTACTCTGGGCCAGATATTCTTTTTCTATATTCTTTGTTCATTTTCTTTTCAATGCCAACTCTGTTAAGGAAGTACATATTATAATTCTTGTTTTTAACTATAAGAAACAGATTAAAGAGGTAAATTAACTTGACTTGGTTTAGGTTGCACAGCTAGTTCGTGGTAGAGTTAAGTTCCTACGAAGGTGTACCTGAATCCAGCACTTCTACCCCAAGTCTTGGCTGCCTTTCACCATGACCTGGGCTGCTTCTACTTCAAAAGAACTAATCTCTTGAGCTTGAGTGGCTTCTGGCTTTGCCCCAGTTGGAATTTAAGTGTGGCATCTGCAGTACTTAAGCAGGTAGCTGAACTCTCAGGAACAAAACTGATGACCTGCTTTCCTGTGTTCCCATCACTGGGATACCCAGCCAAGAAGACACTGGACACACTGTCCTTGTTCCTGTTTAACCCTTTCTCCTCCTGTGTCCGAATCACAGACTGCTCAGATTATGACTAATGATTTCCCATGATCCTGCTGGAATAGAACAGAGGCCTTGTGCCGAAAAGGGAATTTTCAAGTTGGCACTTAATATTTTGAAATCCAAGAGGAAAGCATGAAAGAAACAAAACCCCCAAACCAAATAAAAACCCACTAGTGGGCAGAGCTCTAGAGATCAAATATTCTCTTTGTATTGTGCAGAGAAAAGTGTTGTGCAGCTGGGGCTGCAGTTTTTGGTTGGCCACGCAGACAGTGCTCCTGGGCACTCCCTTGAAAAACTAAATCAACATTATTTTAATTTGTGTTCCCTGCTTCCTCATTCACCATGGAGGGCAAGGTGCATGGCTGAGAAAGAGCATATTTCTCTTACAAGTTAACTTAACATGCAATATGCAGGGGATTACTCTGCTCACTCAATACCACAGCCCAGAGCTTTATAGAATTCTATTGATCTTCACTAAAGCTGTTTAATTTTTTTAGCTTTAATTTTCTTTCCTTATTTGCTCATTAAGTTGAGGTGAGGAAGAGGTGGGGGACTGATGGCAGGCAATGCTCTTTAGATTTAAGACTGATGCTAGGGACCAGAGATCCCAGTCTGGCCTAGGCCACTGGCTGTGTGCATTTGAAAGTGTTTTATCCTTGAGAGGCTTGAGAATGGGGGGATGGGGTAGGGAGAAACAGTCCCCAGAGGTATGTTGATGCTGTCTGCTGCAAACACTCAGAATAAGACTCTTTGTATATCAAAGAGGCAAACCTTGGAGGAATAGGGCATAGGTGGGATCTGCAAGGAACTTCCCATCTAGTGACAGAGAGAAGGAGCATGTTAATTCAAACCAGGACAGAGATATGCCAGGATAATCAAACAGGATTAATTTTTCCTGTTGTACAGGGCACAGAAGAATGAAGCATACTGTTCTGTATAACTTCTAACACATTTAGCTAGGGTGAAGGATGTGGTTATAGAAGCTATTATAAAGTCATCAAGGACTTACATGAGACTTGTTTGAAAGGGAGTAATGGCTGATGCTTGGGCAAAAAGTGTGGGAATTGGCAGGAGGTAAGGGTAATTGGCCTGAGGTCACAAACTTTGCCAGAGTCCTTCTAAGGACAGGCAGCAGGACCTCTCTCCTTTCAATTCTGGATGGCTCTGGTGTCATCTGGATCAATAGTCTCCAGTGCTAGGGATTCTGGGAAGAGGATAGGCACTAGCTGTGTTGAGCCCTGTGTGCTACACCTCAGGAGCCTATGGAAAGCAGAGGACAGTGCTCATCTGTGTCATCCTCTAGTAGACGGGACTCTGGAGATGGTGCAGGCAACAAAAATGAAGGGCCTTTCACTTCTTTGGTACTTGTTAGGGCTAAGATTCCTGCAGACCCTAGTTTAGAGCAGAAGTGAAGCCCCCGGTGTTGTGATATATGACATCTACTGAGCTATAGTGTATGGCAGCCACTGTATTCAGTTCTTGTGTAAATTATTTTAATAGCTTACCTCACACACACCCCTTTTTCAAATAGTCAGCAATATGGAGGCAGAAAGAAGTTAAGTCTCCTGTCCAAGGTCTTCCAGGCACTGACTAGCAGAGGCAGCATTTGACCCATGTCATGAAGTGCCCCCCCAAACATGCCAATGCCCACTCCCCCAGGGCCACCAACCCAGAGACTCATCCCTTAGTGGTGATTAGCATCATTTTGGGGGGAGGTTAAAAAGAATTAAATGTTGTTAAATGTGGCCAGGCGTGGTGGCATATGCCCTTAATCCCAGCACTCAGGAGGCAGAGGCAGTTGGATATCTGTGAGTTCAAAGCCAGCCTGGTCTACATAGAGAGTTCTAAGACAGCTGAATTACTTGCTGCCTGGCATTGGGGAACAAATTATCTGGTGCAAAATCAGTGTGAGAGAGAGCCATGGGTGCCTGGGGCCCATTCAGTCTCCGATTAGGAAAACTGTTCCCAGAGAGGCTGGGAGTGAAATGCAAAAGACAAGGGGTTTTGTTCTGGTTTTCACAGGGTGGCTGGATGGTAGACATATGCTTGGAGGCGAGAATGGTGGCATGGAATAGAGAAGTGGTAGGAGATAAGAAAAGGTTGTATCCAGATCCTCAATGGTTAAGGAGACAGACAGGCTGAAGGTCACAAGCAGAGTGCTTCATCTCCTGGGTTGGGTGGGTTTGGCTGTGGCCATACAAACTATTCTGTCTGAAGGATTCTCAGAATCATGGAAAAAAGTGGGATCAAGTAGCAGAGTTGAACATAGGCTGAGGCTCCCCCATCTCTCACTGTCCTAGGGGCTTCAAGAGAGGAGGGAGAGCTTCCACTCTGGAGCTACAGACCCTGATTCCTTCCTGCTTGCCATTATCCATTATTCCTTCTCAGCCCTATCCCAGAATGAGTTTGTTTGATTGTTTGTTTGTTTGTGTGTTTGTTTTTAACACCTAGAAATGGTGTGAGCAACTTCATCTGGGAGTGGCTGGTGCTCTGGTCATTTAAGATTCTACTGAGCCAGGTGCTGGAGAGATAGCCTAGCAGTTAAGAGCATCGACTGCTCTTGCAGAGGACCTGGGTTCGATCCCCAGCAACCACATGGCAGCTAAGAACCGTCTGTAACTCCAATTCCAGGAGAACTCCAGTTCCAGGGGAATCTGAGACCCTCTTCTGACCTCCGTGGCATTGCACAACACGGGTGCACAAACCTGCATGCAGACAGTACATTCATACACATAAAAAAATAAATAAAATTAATAAAAAAGATTCTACTGAGCCTAGTCCAATCAGTAGGATCCTGGGGGCATTTCTAGAATGCTTAGTTCTAAGTCTGGTTCTACTTGTAGCAGTTGGGGTCCTTATGCCCACATTTGAACCTCAAAAGTCTACACCAGTTGTTTTCTTAGGAGGAAAGGAAGTAACATCATGATAACTAAAACATGCCCTTCTGATTGAATACAACATTATGGCAGATGCTAAGTAATCTGGGTTGTGAGGAATTTATCACTTTATATACCATTAAGAAAGAAAAGGGTTTCTAACAACAGCATTCCATCTATGTCAATCACCATCCCATTACTAAGGTGTCCAAATGCTGGAAAACAGCATCTTTGGAACAATAACATATGGTAGCTCCCAGTTAACAACTCCTGTTTACAGAAGATAAAAATATGTTTTCTAGGATTCTACATTAGGTTCTTAAAGCATGAATTCCCACATTCAAAACCAGCACATATTATATAGAACAAAAACCTGGTTTCCCATTTTGGCTCTAATACTGAAGGCTGGAGACATTTGGTTCTTAACAGAGATTGTCCCGACATACAGCGGCTCTGAAAACATTAGTTTGACTCTTGGTTCTGATACGACTAGCTCTAACGCACGTGAGCTGCTGCTAAACAGCCCAGATTAAACTTTTGTTAGAACATTTCAAGGTTCGGGAATCCTGTGGTTGCAGTGTGTGATACAGTAAAGATGGGCTAGACAAATCACTGGGATTGGAGCGTTTTCACGCTCCAATCATAAAAGAGGACTTGAGGGAGGAGGAGGGACAACTTCTTCCAAAAGACTGACTAATATCTTGAAGCAAGGAAAGGTTATGACAGACAAATAACAGATGCATTTATGATCAGAAAAACCTATTTATGTGTAAAAGGGAAAGAATGGCTGATAACAAAAAAGGTCTTAGAGGTATAGAGGACAACCCAAAGATCTGGAAAATGTAACCTATTAATCAATACCAGGGGCAGTGGGTGGGGTCCCTACAGATCCAGGACAGCTTTCTTGGCAAAGGGGTACTCTGAACTTCAATGCGTGTTCCATTCTACAGAAATTTCTGACCTTCGGAATGTTTTTATTGGAAAAGTCGATCAAGCCCTCTCTGCATAGCATTTGCACTTTGTAGAAGAGTTAAATGTGTGTGGGCTGTGATACTCAGGAGGAATAGGTCTGATTTTATTGTCCCAACCTACAAATAGGCTTTGGAAACTTTTAGGAAGCCCAGTAACATGTGTGTTCTCTTCTGCTCATAGGTGACAGACTGTGGGAATCATCACTCTGATCAGATGTTCCAGAAGATGGAGTGTATTGCTTAGAAGGACCCTAAGGAGAAACGTGTTGTTAGTATCACTCAGCACCAGGAGTGGCTGTGTTGTTTCCCTGAACAACTGACTTATTTTTGTTTTTTTTTATAGGTACCAGATACCATGAACTCTTTTGTTTCCCTTTTCATAGGGTCTGCGAGGATGCTCAGAACAAAATTCATGACTCACCCTTGGTCTACCTTGGAATACTTAATGGTAGGCATTTGCTAAGGAACCTACTTCTTTCAACTCTTATTTTGTTGATCTTATTTTTGCAGAGGACCCAGGTTCTATTCCCAGCACCCACATGGTGGCTAACAATCATATGTAAATTCTACTTCCAGGAGATCTGACGCCCTTTTCTGACCTCTTTGGGCACTGCACAACACAGGGCACCTACTTACGTATAGGCAATACATTCATATACATAAAAATAATAGAGAAGTTAAAAAAATAAACAAGCGAAAACCCCAAAACAAAACAAAAATAATAAGGTTGGGGTATAAACAATCATTTGATCTCTGACTTAGAACTCAGAATTTTTGATATATAGTGTCAGGCAGAAACAGTCTTGATGGAGTCTTGCAGTGAGTGAGTGTCTCGCTCCTCCAGGGAGCCGGCTGTGCCTCAGGGATGTGCTTTGTATGAAGTCCCTTTGCAGGGATTCAAAAATCCCTGGCCTACTTTTAATTACAAGCTACATTGTCAATATGATTTTCTTCCTACCATTTTTGGCCGTGAAAACAGAACGTTATCTTTCATTCCTTTGCAGGATTGGGAGGAAAATACACTTCCTCATGGTTAATTTGTCCAGGAGAATTGAGCTTTATCCTCTAAAATGCTATTGTATGTTCAGAAATATCTCAGAGCTTTTACAAATCTGTAATTGCTGAGAGATTTTTAGTTAACAACAAATCTCAGATATTTCACCTCAGGCATTCAAAACTCTAGCAATAATGATAATCAAAATAAAACAATTACTGTTTATGATACTGATCCATAGCAACTGACAGAAGAATACTTGACAAACAGTCTTTTTCTCTGTGGTCAGGGGTAGGATTGAGACCTAGCACAAGTCTGCCAGAATGCATCTTGGAAAATGGGATAATCTAAGGGAGACATTCATTTCTCGGCTCTGGGGTGTGGCGAATGCTCCTCTGGGAGCCTGGTGGTCTCTGTCATTTCTGCAATTCTTCATTTATCTTCTGGGGATGTTTTTAAGTCTCTACCCAAGGTAGGTCTGCGTAGGCTAGATTATTCAGAAGGTTTTCCAAAGACAAAGTACACAAGGCACACTTCTTCATTGTAGTGTGCATCCTTTCTTTGTGCAAGCTCGTATTTTCGTTGAAATGATGAGTATAAATATTTAACATTCTAAAAGCTGTGGCTTTTCAGCCTTAACTATCTTATGGGAGACAGCGACGCATGCATTAATTTACAGCCTGCTCTTCTCCAAGCAGATCGATGGTATTTCATAAGTTAGGAAACCAGACGGCATGATTTGGTGGGAAGAAGGAGGGTGCAGAGGATGGCCTCAATATCCCCCACTGCTTCTGAGAGGGGGAGTGGAAAGGGCTTCGTGTTTGTGGATTTTTGTCTTTCCTAATTTTGACAAATTTTTCTTTTTCAGAACTGAGGAAATAAGCATTATCATTTTGAGAAGACGATGTCTTCTATTTTGGCTGATCTCTCTCTCTCTCTCCCTCTCTCTCTCTCTCTCTTTCTCCCTCTCTCTCTCTCTCTCTCTCTCTCTCCTGAAGCAGCATGGTAGGCTCAGTGTTTGTATCAGGCTCACTTGAACAAAGGCAATAGTTTGCAAACTGAGCCCCCCCATATTTACATATCAGTAAATCATCTATTTGAATAGTGTTATTTAGTGATTGCTTTTCCAGCCTGCTGACAGTCTAATTCTCATCAATTTCACCTTTAATCTAGAAGAGAGGTGACAACCAATGGATAGAAGAAAATGGAAGAGAAGCAACTCACAGCAGAGGCCTGTGTCCTTATGTGGCAGGGGCATGTTCATTCACAGTTTTCTGCAAATGTGATTGTGAGTAATCTCCAAACTAACAAGTATAAGGGTTAGTAGTAATAAATACTTTCTTTTAGCTGGAACTTGTAGAAAACTAGGTGATTCATGAAATAATTTAATCACCAAGCAATATAATAAGATCTGTCAAAACACAAAATTGAATAACACTGAAGGAACTGTTGTTTATCTAGATGCTAATGTTTGAACCAGTGACTCTTGTCCTAGATAATTCAGTGGCTATTGATTCTTTAGTTTATATGTGTAATAACATGCTCCTAAGTTCAAAAAGACTCACAATGCTGATGTTAGAGTTTGACCTCCAAAAACCTTCACCAGTGTAGCTAATCAAAGCTGAGACGTCATTGCTCGGTGCCTTGGCTGAGGTGCAGATGTTGAAGGATGAGGTCAAGTGTAGCAGCCCAGCATCAGCCACCTTGTGAGAGGGATCCATTCTGTTTCTCTTCTTCCCAGAAGGAATTTTCACCGAAGGCAAAATATCAACAGAGGCAGAGAGCTAAGTATACTGTCAAGGCTGAAATACATACACACAGACTAAGGTTGGCTAGATAGAGTGTGAACCATTGGTCTTTTTAGCTTGTACTAGAATCTAGTATCCCTAAATCCCATTTTTCTGACTTGTTTGAGGAGAATGACTAAAGGAACCAGTTAGAAAATGAATAGCCGGGCGTGGTGGCTCACGCCTTTAATCCTAGCACTCTGGAGGCAGAGGCAGGCGGATCTTTGTGAGTTCAAGGCCAGCCTGGTCTACAGAGTGAGTTCCAGGACAGCTGGGACTACAGGGAGACCCTGTCTCAAAAAGACCAAAAATAAAAAAAAAAAAAAAAAAAGAAAATGAATAAAGTGCGTGTGTGTGTGTGTGTGTGTGTGTGTTTATTTAAAGAATGTAGTGGTAGGCTAGCTACCAGGGGCTCCAAGGCCCAGCTTCTTTCCACCTCACTGGCTGGCCTTTTGTAGTGTCGATGTGATCCTCGCACTGTTCAGCAGGGTTCCTTCTGCGTAGGCAGTGTTTCCCCTCATGTTAACATAGCTGGTCTGACTTCACACTCAGGCCTCTTCTGAAGGACAGGAAGAACATCCTCCAGAAGTTCCTAGAGCATTGCACTTCTTGGCTTACATGCACAGGGCCACCCATGGAATGGGGGGGGGGGGCTATGATATTACATAACTGAAATGGGAATAGAGCAAAGAGAAGTAAATTCCAGAAAAGGAAAATCAAGGTACCACTGACTGGGGAACTGGAGGCTGTAGACACAAAGCACACATTCTCACTGCAGCACTGCAGCTTCTTTTCCTGGTCATGCCTTTTACTGCACATCTTGATTTTATTTTCTTTTGCTACAAAGTCACCTGAGGAAGTCCACAGTGAACCCATTCTGGTTGTGGGCTGGATTAAGTCTCCAGGATCCTTTGATCTCCATTACCAAGTACGGTTCTGTGTCTGCGGAATATGGGACTGGCTGTACTGGCAGACACCTGGCACACAGGCCACCACTCTCCGCGTGGTCCTGTGGCAGACATCATCAATCAATCACAGGACTTTTCCCTGTGCAGTCCAGATGTGGCCCCAGAGACCTACTTAAAGCAGCCCTCTGAATAGCCTCTATGGATGTATTGGTGTTGACAAGTAAGATAAAACATGTTTGCCATCCCTGGAGAGCATTGCACACCAGCGATGCGAACTGGTGCGTTTCACTCATAAGCTAAGAACACTCACAAACACATACTCAATATTCATGTTTCTCAGTGTTTCTTAAAATGTGGTTTTCAGGGGCTGGAGAGATGGCCTAAGGGTTAAGAGCGCCGACTGCTCTTGCAGAGGACCTGGGTTTGATCCTCAGCACCCACATGGCAGCTGAAAACCATCTTTGACTCCAGTTCCAGGGGAATCTGACGCCCTCTTCTGACCTCTATGGCATTGCACGACACGGGTGCGCAGACCTACATGCAGACAGTACATTCATACACATACAAAAATAAATAAAATTTAAAAAAAGAATACAAAAAAATAAAGTAAAATGTGGTTTGCAGAGGTCTTGAATCAGAATCCCCCTCCATGTTCCTATTAAAACGTGCATTCTCAGCACGGGCTCTAGAGCTGTGCAATCAAAACGTCCAGAGCTGGAGCTGAACAAACACCTTGGAAATCTTTTCTAACCCATACTCTCAAAGTTACAGCTTTAAACACTAAGTTCAGAAGGCTAAGTCACGCAACAGAATATTAAGCCTCGATCTTGCAGGTCTCTGAGACACTGGCTCCTTCTTTATATGCTCCTTCAGCAGAATTTCTTGAGCTACTGTATGTAGGCACTGTCGTAGTTTCTGAGTTAGATAAGAATATTGCACTCAGTGTTCCAAAACTTGATGAAACACAAGACATGCTCTGAGGAGGGAGATAAATCGCTGCAGAAAGGAGCAGAGCAGTGAGGTTTCAGCTGTGCACAAGATCACTTCTACATGTGTGGCTACAGTGAGAGAGTGTCACTAGTGACTCCCCCTCCCCTGGAGCTCTTCTATGTTAGAAACAGTTGGGACATGAGATAGGAGAGTCAAGCTTTCTGAATAAAAAAAGCTGGTGATGACTGAAGGAGAGGATGTGTGCAAGGCTCGGGATAAAGAATCATTGAGTTCAGCTGGAACTAAGAAAAGAATTTGGAAAGACAAGATTAAGTGTTCATCATGGAGGGTTTTGTGAATCTAGTGTCTGTGTTTATACTTTATTTTGAAAGCAATAGGAGTTTGAGCAAGGGAGAGACAGGATATCGAGGTAGGAGGATGCAGAGTCTGAAAATGACAGGAAGAGCCACAGTGAGCCAAGCTGGAGACTTGCTGCTGCAGTCACACAGGTCGAGGTTCGGCTATGGACTGGCATCTTGGCAGACGACATGGAGGGAGACGAGGCTCTGGGTTTGCCTGACAGACAAAGGTATATTAGTCAGGGTGTGCTGGGGAATACTACAGCGATAAGTTAATCTTGAATATCAGTGTTTGCAGTGACAAAAGTACACTCGTATTTGACATCAAGAGGGTGGGCTGGGGCCTCTGCTCTCCTCAGTGCTCAGCATTCCAATTTGAAAGAAACTGTTATTTTGTTGTTGGTGATGCACCTTGAAAGAAATATGTGGCATTTGGGTTACTAAAGAAAAGAGAGAACTAGCTGGGAGTGGTGGTGCACGCCTTTAATCCCAGCACTCAGGAGGCAGAGGCAGTCGGATCTCTGCAAGTTCAAGTCTGGTCTACATAGGGAGTTCCAAGCCAGCTGGGGCTGCAGGGACACCCTGTCTCAAAAAGACAAAAAAAAAAAAAAAAGAGCCGGGTATTGTGGCATATACCTTTAAACCTGGCACTTGGGAGGCAGAGGCAGGCAGATCTTTGTGAGTTCGAAGCCAGCCTGGTCTACAGAGTGAGTTCCAGGATAGCTGGGACTACAGGGAGACCCTGTCTCAAAAAGACCAAAAAAGAAAAGGAAAGAAAAGAAAAGAAAAAGAAAACAAAAGAAAAGAAAAGAAAAGAAAAGAAAAAAGGAAGGAAGGAAGGAAGGAAGGAAGGAAGGAAGGAAGAAAGAAAGAAAGAAAGAAAGAAAAAGAAAGAAAGAAAGAAAGAAAGAAAGAAAGAAAGAAAGAAAGAAAGAAAGAAAGAAAGAAAGAAAGAAAGAAAGATTACTGGAGAAGGCACAAAGACACAGAAGTGATCAACACAGTCTTTGTCCTGAATCAACTGAGAACCTCAATACAACATAAGCAGAGCTGGGAAAGGCTGGAGGCACTCTGAGTATTTGGTAGTTCTTTCTTCTTTAGCTATGTGAAGACAACTTCAGGATTCCACCCAGAGTCAGGAGTGAAAAGGGCAGACACTCAAGTTGCCTACTATGAGAGCGAGTTGAGAAGAGGAAGGGACTGGACCTGGACAATAATCTCTGTAACCCACACTGAATGACTGTAGGATGGTATTCAGATTCAGGCACAGGGCCAGTAGTGTACTCAAACCTGATTAGCTCTACCTTAGGGGTTTTAATCTTTGAATTAGTCAAATGAGTGCCTGAACTAAGATTATCTATAAGAGTAAAAAAAAAAAAAAAAAGAGTAAACATATTTCTCATTATATAAATGAAAACTAGCACTCACACACACTCCTGGGTTTTAATCAATACATTTTTATATAAAACAAAAACAAACCCTCTAAATCTAAACCAACTTTGCTTCCTCAAGAACCTCAGAGGTTTTTAGGAAATACAAATATTTTCATGGAATAAAAAGTCTCCAGAGATCCCCTCATTACTATTTTCTCTAAAAACACACTAAAACAAAAATTCATGTTTCTGAGTTGAATACATTTCCCTCCCCCCCCCAAAAAAAATCTCATAGCTGTTAAAGAGAAACAAACATTCATATAACAGATATTTACTATCATGTGCTCCCAGGGCCCCTGCACTCTTCCAGGGTCTGGGAACAGGGTGGTGGACCACTATCCTTTGGAGACTTATGGTCAGCTGGAGAGAGATGGAGCTATTCTGTACACAGCTGGACTTAAACTTGGACTCCATACTCCAAACACTTTGCACTAACACATCATATGAAAGACTAACTTGTTCTCCAAACAAACCTTCCAGCTTTCTGTCATTGTCACCTCCCACAGTGTTAACTGTTCCAGTCCTCCTCTAAACCTACTAATCAGCCAAAGCAAACTGAGTAGAGTCCCAGGCTGGGGGCCCTGGAGGATGCAGAGATATTAAGACGCCCTTTCTACTTTGGGAGGCACTTCAGATCTAATGTTTGTGTGCCAATCTTTTTCTGATGTGCTCCTGAATTCTCATTATTGGTCTTTGATCTGACAAAATTTCATGTGCTCTAAGAGCCATTGAGGAAATGGTAACTAGCGCACAGAGAGGATAGAGAAGACCTCATTCTGCCTGGTAGGAGAAATAGGCAGATGTCTGAAGATGGGGTAAGGTACTCTCCAGTCCCCCCACTCCCATCAGAGCCATTCTGTTCATTTAATACTTGTGCTTCTAGGGCAAATCCAAAGCCATCTTCCTTTTGCTCCTGGGGACAGTAGCTCCAACAGAAAATGATTGGAGTCACTGAGGGCAGAAAATTGAAGGCTCTCTGGGAGCAGAATGCCTCTGATCCCATTCCTTTTATGCCCCAGGTAAAGAAAAGAGGCCCATGCGAAAACCCCTCCTGGGGCTTCCCAACCAGTTAAACATGAGGAAGAGAGAAAGGGGGAAAATTCTAAATAAAAGCAAGGTCTTTGAAAAACTTCAAAGAAACATTTCTCCTGTTCAGAAGTCAAGAGCACATCTGGCTGGCGGTGGGAAGAGAAGCGGTGTCATCTGGGTAGCAAGGCTCTCTTCAAGTCTGTCCTTTAAGGAAGGCAAGAAAGGGAGCGCAGGAGACGGCTGGCAGGGAAAACCGTAAGGAGGGAAGGGAAGTGAAAGGAAAAAAGAAAAAAAGGAAGGGGAAAGCTCTAAATCCTGTAATGTTTTAGGAGGGCTTATTAGGGCAAAAATTAAGTGTCATACAGGGCTCCGCTGCAGTACTGATGGCTTTTATTCAAAGAGCCATCACCCTGTAAACCCACTTTAACTACTCCCTTCAGATGAAATATAAAAATTAAAGACATTTACGACACAGCTTAGTAGCAGATGTAGTCGTCCTGTTGGGGCTCAGATCAAATAGTGATGTAAACCCCAGAAGGAAAACAGGTCTTATGAAAGAGTCCTGAACAACAGTCCCCCCAAATCCTGGAGAGCTTACAAACATGTGTCCTATTCTCTCATGACCCCAAGGGCCCCCTTCCTCTTCCCAACTCCTCCCCTTACCTGACAGAGTTCCTTTCCATGGACACCCTCCTCCTCCTCTAAGTTCTTATGTCATTCTACACTTAATGACTGGACCAAGAAAAGGACTCTGGTTGGGCTTCTAGTAATCTTCATCTAGTCCTCTTTCCCATTCCTCAGGGGTGTGCCAGGGTAAGGGTGGGTAAAGAATTCTGGGAAAAGGACTGAAATGTACAAAGAGCTCAAATTGAAATGGGGGTCTGACATTCACCTTGACCGTCTCTTCCCTATCTGCCTCTACTCTGCAGCTAGCTCTCATTTATCCATCCAGAGGAGCCCAAAAGGAGTTTCCAACTTGATTTGAAGATTGGGTTTCTCAGAACGGTGGGCAACATTTATATCTTTTATTATGTAACAACTGCAAGTAGGGAACTTCTCCCTCCTCCCCTCTTCCCAAAGATTATTTTGGGGATTATTCTGAGAACCATCTTTATCTACCTGCTCACTTAATCCCTTATATATTTATGATATGCCCGGTGACTGGCAAAGTGTAGGAGGCTAGATATAAGTTATGATTCCCTTTGCTGTGAGTTTATGCATCTATCTGCTGGGGATAGAAAGAGAAAAAGATAGGGACTTGCAAGTGGAGAGAGACATAAATAAGATCTTTCTGAGAATTTCTGCCTGATAAGCCCAGGTTCTCCAATACTTCAGCTCTTAAACGTAAAGCCAGCCACTAGCCCGCTCCATCTGTCCATGAAGACTCAGATGCCCCATAGGTCCAAGTTCCTGCCACTGGACTTCTCTTTTCTGGTAGATAATCTTTAGTTAGAGACTTGGGAATGGCGGTACCACGTGATTGACTATAGTTTGACCCCTGGAGCTAGCAGAGGCCCAGAGGCTGCAAAATATGAAAGGATCCAAAGGATGTTCAAGAATAAGAGAGCAAGCTCTGACCTTGTAATGAGTTCCATGTTGCGGATAGCAAGGACCCTGATTCATTAGGAGCAATCTGTTTTCAGAACCTGAAATAAATTGTCACCTGAAGCCGGGTGTGGTGGCGCACGCCTTTAATCCTAGCACTTGGGAGGCAGAGGCAGGTGGATCTTTGTGAGTTCGAGGTCAGCCTGGTCTACTAGAGTGAGTTTCAGGACAGCTGGGGCTATAGGGAGACCCTGTCTTGAAAAAAACAAACAAAAAAAATTGTCATCTGAACTTCCTATGGCCATAGATAGACAGGAAGCAGTAAGTAAGGTTCATTTGCATATCACATAGTACTTAAAAAAGTGGAGATATTCCAGGGCTAAGTGAGGCCTTCTAAGGCCCTGCAGTCGAGATTTCCATCATCCAAACCAAGACTCACAGTTTGAACTCAAGTCCTCCCTAACCTCTTCCCTTTTTCTTTGACTAAGAAGTCTGCCATGTGACTGGGTTCCATCCCTATGCCTCCCAGAAGGTGTGGCTGGATTTTGTTTCACACATGTTTTAATCTGAAAACCAACACAATACTGGAAATCAGCTGCTAAACTAGAAGGAAGGTCATGTTGATGGGTCCACTACTTAAGGAAAGTTCTCTCTGTGGAGTTCTTCAAGCAATGACTTCAGAGGTAAATTGACTTCTAGACATATCATCAGTGCTAGAGAACTTGCCTAGCATGTATGAAGCCCAAGGTCTGATCTGCTACACTGTGAAAACAAAAAGTGTCCACGGTCACATACATATATTCCTACTCACACATGCATACACTCATATCTGCACATAGATGTAGAAGGCCACAATCTCTGTGGGCAGTAGACTATGCTTTGTGTCACTTGATAAAGGACAAACCAGTAACCTCTACAAATGCAAGGTCCAATCGTCAAACAAAATCTGCACTTACGTAAAGAATCAAAGAAGATAATAGTTACAGCCTATGTCACAGACGTGGACTAATCTTCGATTATATAATGATATTCAGATGACATTTCTTGGCAACTGGCAGAACCAGCTGGAAAAATAAGTCAAAATTTCCACAGAGGAATAGACTGTTTTGCCATCCAAATCTGGCTGAGTATAAACAGCAAAAGTTCTAAATCCATAGGAATAAAAGGTCCCAGAACTCTGCTTATAAAAGGCTCCCTTTTCCCTACTTACAGAGAGTGCACACACTAGCTTGCAGACATGTCTAAAGTCAGATGTAAGTGTATATCTGTTAGCACACAAGTACTGTCTGTCCTTTCTCCTGGGATATCTGACTTTGAAAACTTCTAGACTAGTTCTTCATTTTTCAGATGAAGAAACTGAATTCAAGAGAGCTGAGGGAATTTGCCCAAGGTCACCTAGCAGGACATAGCTCGCCTCACCTCCCACAGTTCATTTTGACCAGAACTGGTGTGTGGAAAGTATGCATGCACATGTTGCAAGGGTGATGGAAATGTGCACTTCGGCTCCAGACAGACTTGGTCTATGTTGATATAGAGACAGGGAGGAGATGGAGACAGCAGCATGGGGGTAGAACATGGGAAGCTCATGAAGAGTGCTGCAGGGGCCATGTCAACAACTGCACAGGGCCCTTTCTTTCCTTAGGTCTGAAGGAGGCAAATGGACAGAGAAGCCCTCCAGACCAGAAGAGAATAAGGTTGACCTTTGGTAGAACACTCAGAGTGGCCTGGCAAGGAGAAAGATGGGAAATTGATACGTGTCCTCACTCTCCTCTTCTCCATTTTCTCAACTCTGGTTGGTGTGTTCCCTTAGATGAACCCAATGGGAGCCACAGGCAAGGGTGTCCTTACCTGGCACACAGTGAGCCTAGAAGGGGAAAGTGGAGTGATTGGGTTGGGAGGGGTGAACAGAATAGCAGGGCATTTAGGTAGATCTCAAGTAGCTTTGCTATTTCCCAGTTCTGTAAATGGGGACAGGTGGCCCAGCTCACTTATCTGTTTCCTCATTCGTGTGCTGGTTTTAATTCCACCTTTTTGAAGGAGGTGGGGAGGGCAGTGACTCTGGAAACTGAGATGTATTAAAGTCCAAGCTTCATGCCCAGTACTTTGCTCTGTGTCCTCCTCACAGAAACACAGGGGTTCATGGACCATGTGGCAGGGTTCCTTAAGCTTTATAACTAGTGCAGACTGATTCAGCAAACCTACTTCTCAGACCAGTGACAAGGAATAAATCAGACAATGTACAAAATTATGACATTTCTCATGACATCATTGCTTAAAATGTGAGAGCTGGGAACAACTTTACTGTCTGCATTCACCAGGAGTCTTACTTGCAAGCAAAAGAAACTGATGCTGGATGAGCTAAGTACAAGAGGAAGTTTTTGAACAAACACTAATTAGAAGAGGACAGAGAATCTGCTTAGAATGAGTCTAAGAACAATAGTGGGCTGGTTAAATGACGGTCTCTTCCCCACCATGAAGTATAGGAAATTTGCGTTCAAGATGTAATAATGTAGAAAGATTAAATAATGCAGGCACAGTGCCATTTTTTTTAAGTGTGTCATTATAGAAAGAAGACTGAAAAGATATAAGGGTTTGCTCCAAAATATGGGCATTGAGCCAGGCCTTGTGCTGCAAGCCCAGCAGGAGGATTGTAAGACCAAGGCCAGCCTGGGTGACTTAGTGAGACTTTTCTTTAGAGAAGAGGAGAGATGGCTCAGTGGTTAAAAGCACTGGCTGCTCTTACAAAAGACCTGGATTTGCATCCAAGCACCTATGTGGTGGCTAAGGACCATCCACAACTCGGAGTCCAGGAGTTCTGACACACTTTTCTGTCCTCCAAGGGCATTGAGTGACATGGGTGCCCCTGCATATATGTAGGTGTAGAACTTACACACATAAAAATAATAAATAAATAAATAAATAAATAAGAAAAAATTTTTAAAAAGAAGAAAGAAAAGAGGGCTGGGCATGTAGTGAGGTGGCATGGCCTTGGGCTCAATTCCCAGCACAGGAAGCAGAAACAAAGGGGATTTGGGGGTCTTTATATTCTAAGCGACATTTAGCAAAGATGTGTGGCTTTCTTTCTTTTTTTTTTTTTCTGAGATTGTGTATTGGAAGATGTGTGGCTTTCTTCAGAGCAAAATATTTAAAACAGCAAAATTATTTGGACACTTGGAACTGGCGAAAGTCTGTATTCTGACTGCTACGCCCTTTCTCCATCCTTCTTTTAAGGTCCAGGGCTCCATTGCAGCCCAGAGCCCTGGTGGAGGACTAGGACTACTGGCACTGGGCAGAACATCCCCAAAGTCACCTGCTCCATGAGGGGCCAGAAGATTGAAAGGAGAAGGATGGGGCAGGGGGAGTAGGTTATTTTCTCACATAATACTCCAGGAAGCCCCTAACATAAATTAATAACACTCACCTCAAACAAAACAGCCTAATATTTTGACAATGGCTGGGCAAGGGGTGAGATGGGAAACTTCTAGGAGTTCTGCAATTCTATATTGTATCTTATTTCATCCTTACTATAAGTGAATTCCCTCAAATTAGAAAGTAGTACTTCTCCCTAAAGTGACTCTGGACTGCAAATGAAAGGCAGTGAATACAAGAGCACACAAAACATGCATACACAGACGAACAAACACATATGCATACACAAACGAACAAATATGCATACACAGATGAACAAACACCGTGTGCATACACAGATGAACAAACACCATGTGCATACACAGATGAACAAACATGCGTGCATACACAGATAAATACACGTGCATACACAAATGAAAAAGCACATGCATAAACAGTGAACAAACACACAGCATACATAGATGAACAAACACATGCATAAACAGATGAATAAACAGACATCTAAATACAGATGAACAAATACATATGCATACACAGATGAACAAACACAGGTGCATACACAGATGAACACAAGTGCATACAGAGATTAAAAACACGTGCATACACAGATGAACAAACACACAAGCATAGACAGATGAACAAATACACATGCAAAACAGATGAACAAATACACGTGCATACACAGATAAACACATGTGCATACACAGATGAAAAAACACACAGCATACATAGATGAACAAACACATGCATAAACATATGAATAAACAGACCATATGCATACACAGATGAACAAATACACGTGCATGCACAGATGAACAAACACACGTGCACTCACAGATCAACAAACACACGTGCACACACAGATGAACAAACACACGTGCATACGCAGATGAATAAACAGACCATATGCATACACAGATGAACAAACACACGTGTATACACAGATGAACAACAGACATGCAAACACAGATAAACAAACACGCAAGCTCATACATTGTAAGGGAAGAGAAGCTTGCAGTTCCCCTACATTCTTTCAATCAATCTCTAATTCTCAGGATTTCTTGGGAGCTCAATCCCTGTATTCCACTTGAATTCCATATTTACTCTTCTAGGTTAGGTTACCTGGATGGGCAAGGAAAGCTGGCCTATACCTGCTGTTCTAGTGTGCTCTCAGTTGCTGTGACAGAACACTCTGACCAATAGCAACTTGGGGAGGGAAGTTCATCACTGAGAGAGCCCAAGGTAGGAACTCAGGGCAGGACCCTGGAGGCAGAAGCTGAAGCACAAGCCATGGAGGAGTGCTGCTTACTGGCTTGCTCCCCTGGCCCATGCTCAGCCTGGTTTCTTATACAATATAGGACAACCTGCTGAGGGCTGGCACTGCCCACAGTGGGCTGGGCCTTCCCACATCACTCAACAATCAAGAAAAATACCCCACAGACCTGGCCACAGACTAGTTCAATGGAGGAAATTCCCCAATTGAGGCTCCCTCAACCCAAGTGTGTCAGGTTAACACTAATGCTATCCGGCACACCTGTGCACTTGACTTGTGGCTGACAACTGGTAAGTGCTGGTGCATAAACCATGCCCCCATGAGCCTGGGGGGTTTTGTGCAAAATGACCTCAGGGAAAGTGGACTTGATGCTGGCACCTTGATTTTACTTACCTGCACCTGTTCATTGGAGCTCTACCCAGGACTCCCTTAAGGGGCCAGCGCCACCCACCCCAATTGCTGTAGCTGAGCTGACTTTGGGAACTGCCTTGTTGGCACTGTTTCTTCTGGGCTTCACGTGACCATTGCCATTAGAAAGCAGAACAGCTGGGTGACCTATGACCATGGTCTGAGGTCTTAGCCATGAGGAAAGCAGAACAATGCAGTAACAACCAGGTCCATGGTGATAAGGTGGCAAACGTTCCCTCCTGGTGGAGTCCACACTCCCTTCTGCTCTAGTGGCTTCTGGTCTTGGGTGGATGGGTGGGGTGCTAGAGTAGAAGTTTGACCACGAGGAGGATTTCTTGGTAGACAGCTACCCATGAGTCACCCGCAGTGGGTGGGACTCTTTAGTGATCCAGCTGCCCATGAGTTGCTGATACTCCTTGAGCATTTCTTCACCAAGCTGGACCTGAGTAATCTTTCTTTGGTCTCCTTAAGGTCACACAACAGGGAAATGTTTCTTCATATCCCAGCCCTGGGGACTGGTGAAGATGGAATTTTCCTTGAAATTACAGCTTTGCTCTGCCTTGTCTCAACCCTGGCTTTCTTTCCTCCCTCCCTTTAAGGTTTTCCCTAACAGGCACCAACTGGCTCCTGAGGAGCATCCACTCGTCAGCTCCAGCTCTCTGTCTAGGGAGTTGGGCTGAGCCACTTCCTCACTGAGAGCCTGGCCCTGAGCTCATTTCCGCATGTGTGTCTGAGCCCTGACCACAGCCCTCAGCCTCTGCCCTGTTGATTCCAAGCCCAGTCTGAGCCCCAGTGAGATAGAAAAGAGAAAAGGTGCCCAGTGCTGGACAGAACAGAACACACACTCATCCTGGGGCTGCTACTGTATTTTGACCTCTCTTGGAAGCACCTAAGGGTGCTTCTGTCCCCTCTAAGCACCCTGTGCTCACTCCTGATGTCACCCATATCTCGGTATCACAGGCTGCTTCACTCTCATCCCTCTCCCTGACAGACTAGTGCTCCAAAGCTGCTGTAGACTTGGGCTTACTACAACCCAGCTTGGTGCCTGGCTGCCAGAAACCAACAGATATTACCACAAGGTAATGTCTGTCAAGTGAATGGCAGAATCTTCAGAGAGGTGGCATCTCTTCTAGCTCAAAGGACCAGCACCGTCTTTTGGGGGAACTAGATTTTTCCCTAGAGCCAGGCTCAGTTAACAGAATAGTCCATAGATCAGTTTAGACTGAGAGAAGAACGAGCACAGATTCTCATTACCTGAAAGTCATTAAGCTGTGATTAGGAAAGAGGGAGAGGGAAGGGAAGAACATTTGTAAAGGGACGGAACATCTGTATTCATCCGATACCATGCTAGCCCACTGGGCCACCCCTAATGAATCACATCTGTTATGATCTCTAGTCCATATTGTATACCTGCTCTGTGCTAGACAAAGCAAAGGCACTTGCAATAGAGGTCTCTGTCCCTAAGGACCTCATCACGGTATTGGGAAGGGAGACAAACAAGAAGCTGTCTAATGCCTCCTCCTTGCTGAGTGCTCACTGCACACCCCACATGGTTGTGGAGAGTTCCTATGAAGCACTTCACTTAATCTTCACTGCAACCTTCTGAGACAGGTAAGTGTACAAATATCCAAGTGGAGGGACAGAAAGCTGGTAAATTTGCCCAAAGTAGCAGGCTCCAGCTGCTAAGGGGGAAGAGCCAAGATTTAAAAGCTTGGCATTTAAACTCTAGAGCCCCTCAGAGCTTGACAGAGCAGTAATGTTCTACAGAGAGATGTGAACCAAATGCCATAGGAATCCAACTCTTCCTATTAAAAACCTCTAGTTGGGGGCTGGAGAGATGGCCTAGCAGTTAAGAGTGCCGACCGCTCTTGCAGAGGACCCGGGTTCGATCCCCAGCACCCACATGGTGGCTGAGAACCGTCTGAAACTCCAGTTCCAGGAGAACTCCAGTTCCAGGGGAATCTGACACCCTCTTCTGACCTCCGCGGCATTACACGACACGGGTGCACAAACTTGCATGCAGACAGTACATTCATACACATACAGAAATAAATAAAATTAATTAAAAAAATTTAAAAAAACAAAAAACAAAACAAAAAAACCTCTAGTTGGTATTCCATTGGCACACAAGACCAAAATGGAAAGTGGGCTTTATCCCCCTGACCAACTCCTCCTCCTCTTCCTCTTTTTCCTCCTCCTCCTGCTCCTCCTTCTAGCTAACTTTATGTACTATCAGCTCATTATTTCAAACTAGGAACCTCAAGGTTGTCCTTATCATCTGTAGCATATCTGTCTGGGGCCAAGTCAGTTAAGTTCTGTTTCGGCTGTAGGTCCATAATGAAGCCCCTCCTCCCCATTCCTTTGGCCACAGGCCTCTTGCGGCATCTACTGCAGTAAACTCTAACTAGTTTCCTGACTCTCTCCTGCTCTTCAACGTGTCCTTCTCATTGCTTCTATTCCTCGCTTAGTCTACCCTGGTCACATCGTAAGCCTTCAAGAAAGGTCAGGGACTCTGGGAAAATCTGTCATAGTGGGCTTGCTTCTGCTTTTCGCAGAGTCATTCTGACTGGGATTAGGAGGTGCTGTATCCCCAGGCGGACCAAGAGAGGTCAACTCTGAGCGCCAGGAGTTGTAGTGTGTCTGCAGTGCTAATTCTCCTATGAATCAACCTGGGAACATAGTTAAAGCAAGATTTGGATTCTGTGGGTCCAAAACAAGGACAAATTCTGCTTTTCTAGTGAGTTCACAGGTAGAACTGGTCCTTCAGGACCATAGTTTAAATAATGGGGTATTGTTAGCAGCTTCAAGAGCAAAGAAAGAGACAGGGGTTTCTTCAATAATATTCTTATGGAAGGGTAAGAAGAGCTGTAAACAATGACAACAAAACAACAAAAATCATTTTGTTGAGTGTCTGTAATAGGCTAGACTCTGTGCTAAATACTTGTTTTGTGTAGTTTCAATCCTTCCAGTTCCCAGAGCGTCCTACTATTGTGATTCCTATATGAAAAAACAGCCTTTAGCATAAGGAAGAACCTGCCCACTGACCCACCCAGGAACCTGTGGAATTGCAGCTTACCCCTAAGCCTGTGTTCAGTTATTCCTCCTAACCTCACTGTGGGGAGTGCTCAGGGACAGTGAGGGACCAGTGTAGGAAAGGCCAGGAACACATGACGTGTTTTCCCAATGTCCACTGAAATCCTAGTACAGGTTAACCCTCTGCTGGGTTCCTGACATGGTTTTTTCCCTCCAATCCTTGAGATAGTACTACAAATAGGTATTACGATCAGCCACATTCAGAGAGCTTTGGTGGCAGGAAACATAGACGCCAATATCAAGGCCTGAATCCTTCCTGCTCCCTGCAGCTGTAGGGCGTCTAGCGATCATGGAGCCCAGTCTAGGTTGCTGGCTCACAGCATCTGCTGGGCATACCTGGAGCAGCAGATGAGGCAACAGAGGGCAGGCACAAGGACTCAGGAGGCAAAACTGAAGTTCTTACCTAAATAGATACTAACAGCAGAGGCAGGTTCAGTGTGTGGTCAAACCCACTCCTAAGTTGGGGCCCTGTGTGACAGCATAGGTTACACCAGGCCTGAGGATGGGTTGAGATAACACATTTGCCTTACCTGAGCCCAAAATTGTAATGAGTTTTATTTTATTTATGGATTTGGATAGATAGATACATGATAGATAGATAGATAGATAGATAGATAGATAGATAGATAGATAGATAGGATAGATAGACAAATGGTGGCAATGGGACCTAAGCCTAAACATGAAATCCTGTTTTCATATATATGATGTGTGGGTGACTTTCTACAGTGTTTTTAGTGTGCTTGACTTGCCTTTGCCTACAACCCATTACATGAGGTCAGGTGTAGAGTTTTCCATCGTGGCATCACGTCGGTGTTTGAAACATTCAGAGTTTGTTTTTGATATATCCCTAGGCATTGTAGGAAGTTACCATATTAACAAAGCTCCCATTACAGATTTTGGATTTTCAGATTAAGAATGCTCAACCTATAAAATGTCTAAGGCCCCTTCAAGTTCAACAAATTCATCTCTCTTCTATTCCCTATTACCCCACCTTGGTTTATACATCACTCGGCAGATATTTGAGACAGTGTCTCCGCCCGGATGAGCCTCATTCTGGGACCCCCCCAGCACCGTCTCTCTCTTCCTCCTCAGGGTTCTGTCATCCAGAGACCTTCTAAGGACTGCTGTGTCATGAGTACATGTCTCCACACAGTCTGCTGTCATCTTGGAAGGGACGGCAGCATGAGCGGAGGAGAGGAGCAGCCATTTCTGTGCTTCTCCTCCTTGGAGTACTCCTTCATTTCACTACCCGGTTGTCTCCTGAGAATCAGATCAGGGAGGCAGTGAGAAAAAAAATGAGTCAGCAGCCCATGTCCTGCCCTTGCCGCTCCCCTCTACCCCAGGGAGTGAATACCTCAGTTCCCAAACTCTCTGAGTCAGGGAGGTCACCCTGAGGACATTGGCCCGTTTGTCTGAACCATGCCAAGCCAGCAACAGCTGCTGAGATGAGCCCAGGAGGCATCACTTCCTGTCGGTTTGGAGACTAGTCCAGGTGCAGCCTTGCTGTCCTCCCCAACCACTGCCATGGTACTCAGGGGGCTCTGACATGCAGAAAGCATTGGCCACCCGGTTCCATGCTGGAGACCCAGACCGGGCCCTGGAGGGGCCCTGCCAGCCGCTCCTCCTGGGATGCTGAGCAGCAGGGCCACCAGAGAGGAGGCAGAGCACAGAGCAGCCCCAGCCTTGGGAAGAGCACTGGCCACCCCCAAGCCCTCGGTCTAGCCTGCCTGTGCCACTGACCTCAGGCAAATCTTTCCACCTTGTTACTCTTTGAGGCAAGTTTCCTCACCTCGAAAATGAGTACTGTCCTCTTTCTCAGCAGAGTAAATGTATCTTTTCCAGGGAACCCAAAGCACATGATATATAATTTAATCTGGGTCCTTAAACTACACCATGGTTGGCTACTTACATATCTGACTCTAGTGTTTTAAGGCAAGGGGCACTGTTCAGTCCCCTGGTACCCTTTTAGCCCAGGCCCTCCATCATTCTGTTTTAGTGCTTAGACTGAACGGTGGATGCTAGAGTACAGGAAACAACTGCATTTCACACATTTATTTCACACCCTGGGGAGCTGGAGAGATGGCTCAGTAGTTAAGATCTGGAGCTACTCTTGCAGAGGATCTGGGTTTTGTTCTCATATAGTGGATAATAACCATCCCTAAGTCCAAGGAATGCAACACCCTCTTCTGGCTTCTATGGGCATTGCACAACATGGGTGTACTTACATATATTCAGGCAAAATACTCATACACCTAAAAATAACATTAAAAAGGTAAATGTTTAAAAGTTGACAAAGCTGCATGTCAACCTGATGCAATACCTGCAGATAAATTTGAGCAAAACCAAATCCATAATCCCAGCCCACGCCCATGCCATGGCTGTTGTCTCCTACCTATTACTGCTGAATTTCTATTTCTGACAATGACCTAGGAGCCTGTTGACTTATGAACCCTGTAGAGCCCAGGATGCACAGTGCCTATGAGCAGAGAGGGAGCTGTCTTGTCCTGCCTGAGGAGGCGGTGCCTGGTGCTGGCACGGGGAGGAGGTGTGAGCCACAGACCAGATCTAGGAGGTAGTTTATAAGGAAGGAGGTGAGGAAATGCCTAGAAGCAGTACAAGCTTCCTCCAGACCCCGTAAGACTGAGGAAAGGCCCAGCAACCCTTGACACATGCCACGCTCCTCTCGGTGCAGACTTTTTTTTTGTTTGTTTGTTTTCGGTGCAGACTTTTGATGCCTCTTCTTGGTCCTTATACTCTCACCTACTGGGTAAGGGACACTTTAGGGATTTATAGCTTTGAAAATCAAGTGTGGACTGAATTCATAAGATAGCACCTCTAAAGAAGCAACTAATGATAACTGAGGCCATAACAGTGAGGACTCTACACACACAGAATATATACAGAGTTCATGAGAGCCCGGTAAGCAGGCAGTCACCTGTGAGTCAAGCCTTACCAGAAACCAATCCTGCCGCTGCCTTGATTAGACTTCCAGCCTCTAGACAATGAGAAAATAAACATCTGCTTATTCGAGCCACCATTCTGCGGTAGCTTGCTGTGGCAGCCAAGCTGACTAATACTGTTGGCTGCTTGTGGGCACTGCCAGTTGCATCCCCTGCCCCAGTGGAGGGGCAGAAGACTCAAGGTATATGCTAAGGAGCAGGCTTGCCTTAGAGAGGGAGGTTGTAAGGAACTACTGAATGAAGGCATGGCTCCCTCATTCTCCCATCATAACATGGAGCTAGCAGTGATAGATTTCATTCTTACAGAGGAATTTTGTCGTTCCTGCCTGCCCTGTCACAGAGCAAGCAAGGAAGATACGTTAATCAGAAGCATAGTAATTAGATGACCTAGTGTGAGGTAGGTTAGCCTCAGGGACCAGCATTTAGCAGAGCCAGAAGCACAAGTTCCAGCACTGGAAGCTCTTGGAAGTCATGAGTATGAACTGTGTGCACATGGTTGTAAATGTGTATGTGTGTGTGTGCGCGTGCATGTGTATGTGTACATCTGTGCATGTTCTGGCCCTGAAGCCAAGCAGAAAGGGGATGGAATGAAGCTGACCAGGGTTCGGGCTGCCAAACGTAACCCAAATCTTGATGTGCATCTTTAGAGCCAGGCACGCAGAAGCAGAGCTCGAGGCCAAGCCCAGGCTGGCTGCAGGGAAGACTCACCCAGGACGCAGTTGGCTGCTTGAGCTTACTTGCTCCTCAGCAGCTAGTCCGAGTTCTTTCTGGCCTACAGTACTGTGGGGACGTCGCTCTGGACACAGGAAACCTGCCTTCCTCCTCTCACTCTCTTCCGCACCATCAGCTTACTGTCATTCAAAACCTGCCTCACAGGTCCCCTGACCAATCAATCACCTTAGCTGAAGCTGAATTCTTCCTTCAGAATTTTTGTAGCAAGTGGAGCGCATGCACCCACGTGAACCATGGCTCTGTAAGCATCCGTTGCTGTCCCCACATGATGCTAGGAACTCTGGAACCTGCTAACCGGGTGGTCTGACCAGAGGCTGGTCTCACCACTGCTGGGAAATGTGTGTGTGCTCTGCTGGTGCCCCCCCACACGTGCCATCTCCCCCCCTAGAGATGACTACCTGGTCTGTTCCTTTGGCCTTCATCACACAAGAGGCTTGTTTATCTCTGTCGGTGCCCCTTCTCTGGGGCCCATTGAGAGCTGCCACGTGCGTGCTCTGTGGCCCGACCCCATGGGAAGCAAGGGGAGAAAATAACAACAAAGCTGACTTCGTGTAGTTTTACTATGTGTGGCCTTCCTTAGGCTTGGACAGTGCTCAGCTTTGGAGGATTCTTCCAGTGTTTTGATCCATTTGGACCATAAGGAACATCATAAACAGGGTGGCTTACAAAGGACAGAAATGAATTTTTGTTGTTCCAGAGGCTGGGGAGGCCAAGATCAAGCCAGGAGGACATTAATGTCTGATAGAAAGGCCCACTTCCTGGTTCTGAGGACCCATCTGAAAGGGCATGACTCCATCAGCAGCTTCACTGCCGTGATCTTGCCACCATCTCAAATACCCATATGAGCACTCTGCATGGAGTTCCGATATGGGTATCAGAACAATTTTAATTATTAAAATTCAATGATTAATCTAGAGCAAGTTTCTAAGAGACACTCCCATAGCATCACAGAGTTTAAACCTTTGTTAAAAATCTCAGTCCAGTCTCCTAGCAAAGCTCCACACTGTCCCCACCGTGGGGCCTTCTCCCTGTTCGGGCTGAGTTCCGGGCAGCAGCAGGGGCTGTTGGGAGCTTCTTCCCTGTTTACCCTTGACTCTCCTTTCCTACTGACTATACGGCTCTGGATCCTTGGAGCACGAATGGACATGGCTGGGGAGGATGCCCAGGAGTGGAGAAGGTCCTCCTTGTCCAGTTGACTGCAGGACAGCCACAGGGACTGCCAGTCCCCATGTAGACAGGCTGCCTCCATTTCTTGGGATGCGTTTTTTGTGGGTCTTCCCAGACTCCCCTGCTGTACCTTACTTGGCATTGGAGACACAGCTTCATTAAGAGCATCTAACCTGCCCTTCTCTCTGAGCACACACATCGCTTCTACTGTTTCCACAGCTCTGCCTGTGTTCTCTTTCTGCCTTTGGCAAAGGTGCACTCCTTCCCGGTGCCATCCTTTGTGTTCCTTGCTTCAGTTTGGATTTCTTCAACCTCTTACCTTTAGATCTCGCTAGATAAGCGTTAGGGATCAGCCAGGTGTTCGCATCTCAAGAGGTTCCCCACAGCCTCCCTCAAGGTGGTCTCTCATCTCACTGAAAGGATTACTCCAACAGACCTGGATTCTGCAGCTCAGAAGGGATTTGGCCAGAATTGAAGTCACTTTCCCCCAGATTCTCAAAGACCCCACAAATGAGCAGAACTGGGGATCCCCTCTCTCTGATATAGAGCCTGCAGTCCAAGTAAGATCACTGAGTGCTCTCCCTCTTGGTGATAGCCCCATCAGTTTGTCACTGGTCTTTATTTAAGTCTTAGAGAAAATGGGTAGGTGAAGGGAACAATGTTCAAGATTTCTGCCTGACGACTGTGAAGTAATATAGCCTCTCAAGCATTTTTTTGGGTGGATACCTAAAACTTTTTGTCACAAGCTTAAATGTATAAAGGAGGCAATTTCTCATGTTTTTCATCAAGATCCCTAAAAAGAAAAAAAATTGAGATAAGGTCTTAACCTAATTGAAAAAGCCAGACAACTAAATCAGAATTTTTTATTTAAAAATTAAAATTGTGTCTTCTCATTTCAATTTGATTATCCATGTTCGCAATTCTCTGGAGACATCTGTACTGTGACCTGAAGATAGGCAGGCAGGCAGGCAGGAGGGAGGGCAGGTAAGAGGGCAGGCAGGTAGGGAGGAGGGCAGGCAGGTAGGCAGGAGGGCAGGTAGGCAGGAGGGCAGGCAGGTAGGGAGGAGGGCAGGCAGGTAGGGAGGAGGGTAGGCAGGTAGGTAGGAGGGCAGGCAGGTAGGCAGGAGGGCAGGCAGGTAGGGAGGAGGGCAGGTAGGCAGGAGGGCAGGCAGGGAGGAGGAGGGCAAGCAGGTAGACAGGAGGGCAGGCAGGTAGGAGGAGGGCAGGCAGGTAGGCAGGAGGGCAGGCAGGTAGGTAGGAGCGCAGGCAGGTAGGCAGGAGGGCAGGTAGGCAGGAGGGCAGGCAGGTAGGCAGGAGGGCAGGCAGGTAGGCAGGAGGGCAGGCAGGTAGGGAGGAGGGCAGGCAGGTAGGGAGGAGGGCAGGCAGGTAGGCAGGAGGGCAGGCAGGTAGGGAGGAGGGCAGGCAGGTAGGCAGGAGGGCAGGCAGGTAGGGAGGAGGGCAGGCAGGTAGGTAGGAGGGCAGGCAGGTAGGCAGGAGGGCAGGCAGGTAGGGAGGAGGGCAGGCAGGTAGGCAGGAGGGCAGGCAGGTAGGCAGGAGGGCAGGCAGGTAGGGAGGAGGGCAGGCAGGTAGGGAGGAGGGCAGGCAGGTAGGCAGGAGGGCAGGCAGGTAGGGAGGAGGGCAGGCAGGTAGGTAGGAGGGCAGGCAGGTAGGCAGGAGGGCAGGCAGGTAGGGAGGAGGGCAGGCAGGTAGTGAGGAGTGCATGCAGGTAGGAGGAGGGCAGGCAGGTAGGAGGAGGGCAGGTAGGCAGGAGGGCAGGCAGGTGGGCAGGAGGGCAGGCAGGTAGGCAAGACAGGTGCTGAATTTTGCAAATGATTTGTCATTTGTATTAAATAGACTATTCTTAGATTCTTACTAGACTCCTTCTTGGAATTCTCTGTTCGGTGCCCTGTTGATTTTACAACTCAGGGAAATGAAACACAGTCAGATTTAGGATGGTCAAAACCTTCATTTTGTGGGAAACTAGAAACCATGAGTTATGCGTAGACGGATTGGTCTTAGGAGACAGCACTTAGGGCAGAGTGGCAGGAAAGTGGTGTCCTCAAGGTGACGTCTTTGCTACTCATTCTTGGGAAAGTGTGGGTGCCTGGGAGTGTCCCATGGGAAGCCTGATGGCTTCAAGGTGGCCGTACCTTCTATGCTCACTTTTAACCTGTTCTGCACAGCTACTATGACACCGTTAGCTAGACTGTAGGTGCGTCAGCACTCTCCGTCTCAGAACTGAACTCTCCTGTGAGATGGAAGTGATACGCAAGTCCCCTCTGAACAGCTTGCGTGGCTCACAAGGGGCTTGCCCCACTGAAGGGGCCCAGTGAAGCCTGTGGGCCACAGTCCCACACCAGAGGAGAGTCAGCCATCGCAGTCCCTGCTGCCACTGTCCCTGCCCCCTGTTCCTCTCTGTGTGGGAAGGGTGTGACAGGGAATTCTGGGCTGAGCAGCCATTTCTGTGTGGTCAGGGCTTTGGTGTGGGCGGCAGTGGGAGACACAGCTGGCTGGCAGGGGCTGGGGGATGCCTCTGGGGGACATGGCCCGGGCCAGGGCAGAGTGTGTCAGCCAAGTGGAATCCCTACGGTCCCATTTTCAAAGCCATTTGCAAGGCTGAGCTATTCCTTTGTCTGAGCGCCTGAAGAACACCCCCACCCCCACCCCCACCGTATGCACGCACTTGCAACCACAGCCTGGGAAAATGTGTGCAGTCAGGGCCACTGCGGCCTCGGGAAGCAGCCAGAGTGGAGCAGGCAGCTGTTCTGCATTGAGCCTCCAAGGAATTGGCTGTCTGGCCCATCACCAACCTTATGCTCGAGTTGGCCTCTGCCTGGGTGGTAAGAGTAGAGGACAAAAAGATGTACTTGATCCAAATGTCTCCCACAGCAGTCTGTCATGGTGCCTGACTGCCCACCATCGGTGGGGGAGGGGGGTGCGGAGACAGACAGAGACAGAGAGAGATACAAAGACAGAGAGATAGCCCCCAAACGGGGGTGGCATTTAGGGTTAAATGCATAAAATGAGATCAAGAGGGTGGAGGTATATGGCCCACTGGATGTGGCCAGCGAGGTCTTGTTTTCAAGGTGAAGACATCTGTGATATCCTCTGTGATCCAGTGTGCTGACTCCCTTGTCCCTTGACCAGAGCCTGTGGAGTCCATGGAAGCCTCTGGCCTGCATTACGGATCTGCAGGCCACCTAACTCAAGATTTATGAACTTCCCTGAGGAGCGGAGGAGGAGTGAGCTGAACTACAGGGTGAGTGAAGTACTAAAGGGACTGTCTGGCCTAAGACTGGAGATACTGAAGCCCAAGACCCTCTGCCAGGTTCCAGCACATATACACACCATGCCAGACAGTGACTGTCAAACTCTGGGGGAAGACCTATAGCAATTCTGATTCCTTGACTGTACTCCATGAGGTGGGCTCAGGGGCACAGATTCAGACAGGCGTGGGGAGGTGGCCTGGGCTGCTGTGAAGCAGACCTCTGTCCCATAGTGGTCTTCTCAGATGAATCCTCACAGAGGCCTGAGTAGGGGCAGGTCAAATCCATGAGGCTGTCCTCTAAAAGTGCTCTACTAGATGAAAGCGTCTTGTGGTTGAGCCTAACACTGACACTGGGGCTCTGGAACCCCAGAACAATAAGAGGACTGGGTGAAGAAATTGTGGATGAAATATGGGAGGAAGGAGCAAGAGACAGGAGTCCCATCTGGGTCATTGTCCCAGGAATGCCAGGACTTGGCCTGAGCTTGGGCCTCGGGCCCCTGAGAGATGCTGAGCTGACTCATGTCTCTTGGCTGAGGTGGGATTACTTCCTGCCTGTAGCACTTCCCAGGCTCTACTTTGGACCACAAGGAGCTCCTGGGGGTAAGGAGTCACCAGAGGGACTAGTCATCACGCACACAGTCTCCTGACCCTGAGACCATCAGTGCTGGGTGTGAGGAGTCTCTAGCCTACCCAAAGGCCCAATTTCTTCTATTTTCTTCCAGGCCTAGAGCAAACCTTCTTCTAGGAAAGCTTGTGTCTAATGGTCCCTTTGGCCTCACTTTACCAATCTGGTTGCTTTGCCTTGAGTCATGGGTTCTCTCTACCTGGGGTGGGGCACCTAAGCATCTAGGGAGTCTAACCTCCCTGTCCTGGGTCTTGGGAGGCTGGATGATGATGATCTAGTAGATTGGCTTGGGGTTGGACAGACCCAGACTCTGGTTCTAATGTGGAATTTTGCAGGCACACTTTCTCTTCATGCAGCCTCGCAGTCTTCATCTGTGCAAAGAGAAATCCACTCTCACATGCAACTTGTCCTAAAGACAAAAAGAATAAAAAGAGGAGACTTATGAATAGGGTTTTGTGTATTTGATTTTTGAGACAGGAGCTCTTTGGCTGTATAGCTCAGGCTGGCCTTGAACTTGAAAAGCTTCCTGTCTCAGCCTCTTGCGTGCTAGATTACAGGCCTGTACTTAGCACACCTACATCCTAGCATTAGGACTTTGTACTTGAAAAGGGAGAACAAACCTGGAGCTCAGCACATGCTAGCCATTGTTACTGTTATTAATGCGTTTCTCCTCCAACTTTACAGTCTCCACCATGTGTCAGGTGCTGTGCTAGGTTACAGAGACAGTAAGGTGAAAAGGAGACCTTCCTGCTATAGGACTACTCCTGTGATTAGTGTCATTATGGAGATACTACTGGGAGGAGGGTACTCAACACAGTCGAAGCTGAGACCTGGGGCAAGGGATGGCTTCTGTTAGGGATGGGTGGACATTCCAGGCAGAAAAGAGACTACAAAAGTAACTCCTGGAGCTGGAGAGGTGGCTCAGTGGTTAAGAGCACCGATTGCTCTTGCAGAGGACCTGGGTTTGATTCCCAGCACCCATATGGCAGCTAAGAACCATCTTTAACTCCAGTTCCAGGGGAATCCGACATCCTCTTCTGACCTCCGAGGCATCGCACGTCACGGGTGCACCAACCTACATACAGACAGTACACTCGTACACATAAAAAAATAATAAAATAATAAAATTTTTTTTTAAAGTAACTCCGAACTCCTATGTTGAGGGAAGTTTCCTGTCCCAGCAGGGGATGGGTGTGGACAGGCAACAGGGAAGGGACTGAAAAACTTTGGTGAGAAAGAACCCCCTCATATTTGACAAGGGGGTCAAGAAAGCACAATGGAGAAAAGACAGCATCTTCAGCAAGTGGTGTTGGCAAAACTGGATCACCACTTGTAGAAGAATGAAACTGAACCCCTACCTCTCGCCTTGCACAAAAGTCAATTCCAGATGGATTAAAGACCTCAACGTGAAACCCCAAACTCTGAAGGTGATAGAAGAAAAAGTTGGCAGCAGACTACAAGACATAGGCGTAGGAAAAGACTTCCTAAATCAGACAGCAGCTGCACAAGAATTAAGGTCGACAATTGACAAATGGGACCTCATCAAACTCAAAAGCTTCTGTACATCAAAAGAAACAATCAAGGAAGTGAAGAGAAATCCCACAGAGTGGGAGGAAACCTTCACTGCAGATACATCTGACAAAGCATTGATTTCCAGAATATATAAACTACTCAAAAAACAAAGAAAAAAGAAAACAAACGACCCGCTCAATAGATGGAGCAAAGAACTGAACAGAGACTTCACAAGCGAGGAATTAGAGATGTCTGAGAAACACCTCAAGAACTGCTCAACATCACTAATCATTAAGGAAATGCAAATCAAAACCACTTTAAGATATCATCTTACTCCAATAAGACTGGCTAGGATCAAGAAAACAAATGATACCAAGTGCTGGAGAGGTTGTGGGGAAAGGGGAACACTCATCCACTGCTGGTGGGAATGTAAACTCGTACAGCCACTATGGAAAGCAGTGTGGAGAACCCTTGGAAGACTTGGAATGAACTTGCCACCCGACCCAGCCATACCACTCCTGGGCATGTACCCTCAAGACTTACGCCACCACAGAGATACATGCACGGCCATGTTTACTTCAGCTCTATTCACAATAGCAAGGGAGGCTGGGAACCACCTAAGATGCCCCTAACTGCGACGAGGGGATTAGAGAAAATTGTGGTAACACTTCTACACAAATGGAGTTCTATGCAGCAGTCAAAGAAAGGACGACATCGACGAGACTTGCAGGAAAATGGCTTGGAGCTAGGGACATCATGCTGAGTGAAGTAACACAGTCCCAGAAAAACAAAAACGATGAATGGTATCCCTCATCTGTGGATGCTAGTGACCATTACCCAGTTGTTAGTATTTCTTGTGTAAGGCCCCCTGAGCTTTTGAACAAAGCAGTTGGGCGTAATGCATTTTGGAAACAACAACAAACAACAACAACAGAAAAAGGATCTGCATCAAAGAACTGACTGAAACAGTGAACTTCTGCTCAAAAAACAGTCAACTCCCCATGGAAAATATTGAGAAAGCCCAAGAGATGAAAAGCAATGTTTGGCAGAATGCAGACTCTGGCGGGGTGGAGGAAAGGGCGGGAACATGGTCTAGATTTTGTTTTAAAAATAAATAAATAAATACAATTTATGAAAAAAATGTTCAACTGTTAACTAATAATTAAGGAAATGCAAATTAAAACCACTTAAGCCTGGGCGTGGTGGCACACGCCTTAATCCCTAGCACTTGGGAGGGCAGAAGCAGGCAGATCTTTGTGTGTTCAAGGTCAGCCAGGACTACAGATGGCAGTTCCAGGACAGCTGGGGCTACAGGGAGACCCCTGTCTCAAAAGACCAAAAAATCTAAATAAAATAAAAAATAAATAAATAAATAGAAGTCCTGAGAATCTGTACTTCAGGTATAAAAACTTGAAGATCTTAGTAAAAAGAGGAAACAGTAAAAAAAAAAAAAAAAAAGACAGCACCAGATTGTTTTGTGTACTTACTGACAAGTGCAGCTATTCCTGTGGCTTGCCACTGCTTTTGGCATCCTTCAAAAACATGGAGATATGCAGTTTTTCAACCTTCCATATGGACTGAAGACACATGCCTCTCCAAGGAATCCTCCAAAACTTCAGAGCCAGAGGGGACTGCTGAGACATCCAAATTGTGGGACTGAGTTACTATTGGGGTTTCTGCCTCCTTCAGAGTATAGATTTGCCATTGTTGGACGTACCAGGGTGTATCTAGAGTACCAGTACAGGAAATCCAGGACAGGACACGGTGTTACTGGAGACTCATTTGGTGACCATGGGACAGGAAAACCCCCAGTGTGGAATACAAGAACTGAGGTGGTTTGGGTTGCCAAGGAGAGCCTTCAAAACATGTGACATTTTTCAGCCTAATAAGAAAAAAAATCATAGGCTGAAGATGCTAAAACCTATTGATATATATGGCACTGACAATGATGCATATTTGAGTGATGCATATTGGAAGGATACAAACACAAACAAAGACTGTGTTCAAAGAACTTGACTGAAAGTGAACTTCGTCAAAACAGTAAACTTCTGCATCAAGAATTTTGAGTTCTGAGAAAAAGATTGAAACACATTTTTCGGTCGAGAATCCAAGAGCTATGGTGGGTTGGGTGGTGCGGAGTGACGGGGAAACCACGGGCATAGTTTGTTTTGTAATGTAATTTTTGTATGAAATTGCAGAGCTTCAATAAAACCAATTGGCCGAAGATACACCCACACACCAAAAAAAAAAAAAAAAAAAAAAAAAAAAAAAAAAAAAAAAAAAAAGGAGAAAGAACCCTTCCCCCTCTGTCCACTGAACGTGAAAAATCAGCCCCTCAAATAGCAATCAGAAGCTGTGTGCCTGGCCTTGGAAAGGCTTGCATGGGGAGCCCCCAAATATTAGGCGAGGAAAGGACCTTACATGCAAGGAACAAGGTTCTCGTACAATGTCCCAGTTGTGAACTGCCAGACAGTTAGACCAACGGACAGAAGGCTACCTGTGGATGGACCTCAGAAGAACCAACAATGATGGGCCATGTGTGACACAGGGAAAAGCAGTTCTGCCCCTGCTCTGCTCTTGTAGTGCTGTCGCAGTCCAAGGCAAGGCTTCTGGACGCACACTGCAGTCTCAGCATAGGCAGAGGGCCAGCCCCAAAGTGAGTCTTCTTATTAAAACTCATACAGCGCATGCTGAAACAAACACCTGGCATGGGGGAATTGGAATTCTTTAGCATGGACTAGATCCATCACCTTCTAAATCAGGTACATCAGCCCGTGAATCAAATACATCACCTTTGGATTCGATGGACTCCCAGTCGGATTAGAGGCATCCCCTTTTGAATCAAATGCAACTCTGATTGAATCAGAAACTGCACCTCACCTAGTAAATCATCTAAATATGCCCGCATTACAGGCTTGCAGTGATGGCTTCACCAGTCTGCTTAACAGACGACATGTTAAAGCCGCCATAACATTTAAACAATTACCTGCAGAAATGAACTCAATACATCTGTCACTGAAGCTGAAATTACATGTAGACCTGCAGCCCCTTTCCCCAGCCAGCCTCACCTCCTGTGGGGTTCATTCTCCTCCTGAAACATGCTGAGGTGAGCAGGGACCCTGAGTCACAGCCTGGGAGACTCTGTTGTGAAACTTCAGGCAGCAGTCCAGATGTGGCCCAGCCGGCAGACAACAAACAGATTTTTGCTTAACCTGCACAGTGCTTAAAAAACAGCAAATGCTCCAAGATTAGAAAAATCAGTTAAAAACAACTAAACTTTTTGGTTTTTGATGAAGAAGGTGAAATTTGGTCATCACCAGCTGCATGCCCTCTACCAGTTGAGCCTAAGAATAGTGACCATGGCCAGCTGTGGTTTCATGCACTATTCTTTGCTATGTCCTTTAAGTTTAAAACAACCTTAGTATAGCATATAATAACAGATGGTTATTTCTACTTGAGGAGTCTGATGTCACAGAAAGGGCAGGCAATGTAGGCAAACCACACACTGGGCCGTGGTAAAGGCAAAATGCAGCAGCCGGTTGGCCTCGGGAGGGTGGAACAGTGAATGGCTGAAGTTCTCAGAAGCAGGCGGCAACCACAGACATGACAGGCATCCGGAGGGGACCTGGCTGCACCACCCCAGACTGCTTCTGCCGCATATTCTCAGAACTGAGGCTTTGGCAATGGATTTTTCACCCACCACATTGGCTTTGGGACATCGTTTGCCTGAGCCTAGTTGGCATCTGTGTTTGTAGCCCCAGCGTCAGATGATAGTTCTCAACATGTGCTCCCGTCTTGCTCTGGGATGCCCTGAGGGAGCCCTTGAGTGTCTTCACTCTCAGCCACAAGTGCAAATCCCGCATTCATGAAAAGCTGAAAAATATTTCACAAAAAGCATCCTTTATAGCCAGTGTCTGACTTTCAAAGGGTGGGTCTGATTATGAGGTTATGGGTGGGTACAGAGAAAAGCTAGAATGCATAGTACAGTGCAGTGAAGTACGTAGTGCCGTGCCTACCTTTAAAATGCATAGTACAGCGCAGTGAAGTACGTAGTGCAGTGCCTACCTTTAAAATGCATAGTACAGAGGCAGGTGGATCTTTGTGAGTTCAAGGCGAGCCTGGTCTACAGAATGAGTTCCAGGACAGCTGCGGCTACAAGGAGACCCTGTCTCAAAAAGACCAAAAAAAAAAAAAAAATGCATAGTACACCGCAGTGAAATATGTAGTGCTGTGCCGACCTTTAAAATGCATAGTACAGGGCTGGAGAGATGGCCTAGCGGTTAAGAGCGCCGACCGCTCTTACAGAGGACCCGGGTTCGATCCCCAGCACCCACATGGCGGCCGAAAACCGTCTGAAACTCCCATTCCAGGAGAACTCCAGTTCCAGGGGAATCCGACGCCCTCTTCTGACCTCCGCGGCATTGCACGACACGGGTGCACAGACCTGCATGCAGACAGTACATTCACACACAAACAGAAATAAATAAAATTAAAAAAAAATTTAAAAAAATAAAAATAAAAAAAAATAAATAAAATGCATAGTACAGCGCAGTGAAGGACGTAGTGCCGTGCCTACCTTTAAAATGCA